>JBBPRR010000992.1:0-13992 GCA_038093115.1 Hortiboletus flavorubellus | reverse complement strand
ACCTGCACAGGCGTCCTACTCTCCGATCGTGGCGTCCCCAATGCTGACTTGGCCACCGTGCTCCAACTCCCCGCGCTTGCACTCCCGCCCCCGCTCGCACCCATCCCCAAACCCTCACTCGTCCCACTCCGCACGGGACCCGCAGAACTCCCAACACCAACGCCCATGCCCCTGCCAGCCCCCAACCTCACATCGATCAACCATCCCATTGTCGACGGGGTCGATGCGACAGACTGCGACAACAGCAGCGACGGGACACGCGTATCGATCCGTCGAATGAGCTGCACGCTCCAATGGGGCTCTTGGTCGACCATGACCGTATCCATGCGGTACACCGACGTGAGCTATCCCCAGAGAACGTCAATGCAAGTGGGATAAAATAAAGAAAAGAAGAGAGGACGAACATCGTGCACGAATTTACGCCGCTCAGAGGGCATATGCGGCAACACTTGGGTACGTCGATCTGATGTGATGAAACTGCACCATGGAAAAAAAAGCCCATCAGCGAATCCCCACACCACACGAAGATGACGCGCGAGACGCACTCTGCAAATGCCCTCTCCACGACACCTACAAAGTTGGGCCCCAACCCCTCGCAACGCCAACCAACTCGGTCGAATACGTCACCTTGCCTCGAGCGTCATGTTTCTCCTCGCTGATACGCAATGCCTCGGCCAGCCTCACATTGCGCTTCTTGATCTTGCATTCGCCCGTACGGGCGAGCACGAGTTTGGTCCCCAAGCAGGGCACTGTCGAGCGGAGGTGCCCACAGTGGCACGTCAGCGTGATAGGAGCCAGACAGGGCTCGGTTTCGGGGCAGGCGGCTGGGGCATAGCACATTTGTATACAGGGGTGCTGTGCAGGGAGGCTGGGAGAGAAAAAAGCAACGTGAGAAGGAGGCGTGAGCGTGAATGCAGAGCAAGGAGCAAGGACATGGGGACGGACCATGATTTATGGGATTTACCACAGGCGGCAGTACAGGTCCCACACGCATCAGCGTGGCAGAGTCGTTGGCAGTGATGAAACCCGCATCCAAGAGGCCTAGAGTCACAAAGAAAAAGAAAAAGAAAAGTCAACACCAGTCCAACCACAGCCAAAGCGACGCACTTTCCGCACATGCACGCACAACTCACTCTCTCCTGCGCGCACCGCACATGGGGCACTCGCTTTTTCCCGCACGCGCACACCCTTTCCGTCAAAAATGGACACGGCGGGCACTTACCACCACCCTTGTGCTTGTCCGGTCCCGCCAACCCCTGTCTCTCCTCAGGGAGCACCGAGGCGGTGGAAAACAAAAGTGCTAATGATACCAGTCGGATGCTGGTCACCCAGTCGTGGCGGAGGGTATTCCTGTGTCGTCTGTTTGCATCAACGCCCATCAACATTTAGAATGCGTGAGGACGGGCTACATCAACTCACTTACACCATAGTAGAGCCCACCCGCCTGCCAAGCAATGGAGGGTCAACGGAGACCATTTTCACAGACGATACGATGTTTGGAAACACTCGCGGAAACGAATATGACGACTAGTAGGCCACTGCATCACTGAAAACACACTTTCTTGGCAAGGGTTTATAAGGACCTTATAAGGGTCATAAACGCCAGAACCCCGTGGAATGTGCCACCGGAGAGGATAAGGGCTGATAAGGGCTGATAAGGGACCTGACCACTCTGTTTATACACAATTATTACGCAAAACCCCCGTATGAAATGCTTGTGCGCACCGCATCAACATTGCCATTCCTTGCTCATGCTCAGGGCAAATGAACCCATTCGCTAGTGATGTTCCCAATGACCATACAATTGCACACCATGATTCGACAGCCCATTCACTAGTGATGTCCCCCATGACCATACAATTGCACACCAAGGTTCTGTCGAATCATTTTACTGTCAGTTCTCGGATCCTGTAACCTTTGGACCACTGGCCAATTATCCCAGTGTGATTGGGCCTGTTTCAACTTGGCCGGCATGTTCTCGATTCTCCACATGATGTTGACCTCCGAAAGATATGTACATTGTTGTCCATTTGATCTGATTGCCCCACGCCCTTCATCTTTCAACCGATGGTCGGTCGACATACAACTTATCTATCTAAGCCATACACATAAACCTTGTATTTATATTCCGTAGCAGCATAATGGAATTCTATGCACCACGGACGTCAATGCTGTCTCTATGTTCCGACATCATAACAAGGCCTACATGGGCCAATTTCAACGCACGTTTTAATGAACGAATCTCTCACCGGCACAGATAATGTCAGTCCCATAACTCGGCAATATGCTTCCTCTGAAGAAAGTGTGGAATCTTGGCGCGACTTCCGCTTTGCATATCAGCTCGATCGTGATGGAGCATTATATGTATTCTGTGCACTTTTGGGTCACACTGGTATCTTGTATAGGATGAATACGAAACTTTGTATGGGTACTACACAATACTACTACGCTGGGACATCTCCATGCTACTTCCTTGATCGTGCAACAGAGAGTAACTCAGGGCGTATCGGAAGGTAGGTATCTACGTTTCGACAACCAAAAATTGTTCTACAAGACCACATATCAACTTTTATTTCTTCCATAGAAAAGTAGACATTTGTACACACTTATTCCACCATAGTAGGAGACTATTCACAGCAGCTCTCTGCGCTTGCGATCCTTGATCCTTGAAGTAGTTGACAATTTGATAATAGAAGTCTTCATGATTGAAATGTTCATCCTCGATTGACCATTGTGACAGGCTCGACAGAGCAAAACGAAGCTGTGATGTCAATGGTGAATGGTGGGTGCACCGACATTGTAAAATGTACCTGAACTGCGGCATATGCAACCGCTCGTGGTTGCACAGTTGTCATTCTAATGATTTCCGCGACACAACCTTTGAGCCTGTGTGGCCGTTTTGTGGATTTCGAAGGCTGTGGGTCACTTTCGAGTTGCCGCTCATAGTCTGAAGAGGATGGTGAGGTAAAGATACACTGAAAGGCCTGAAATGGTATGGTGAGTGTGGGCGAGGAGAACAGAGGGTCGGTGAATATACTCACCCTAACGAGGAGTTCTCCTCTAAACAGACCTTTGCTAGGATCTGCGGAATCATACTTACCTTCGGGATATAAGAATGTGGGCCAACTAAATGCTGTAACACGAAAGGATAGGTCGCCTGTCTCAATAGCTTGACGCACTCTGTGCCAGGGTTGAGTGGAGTGGAATAAAAGTTTTTGAAGTCTAACTTACGACTCCTTTGCCCAATCAAAGTCCACCAGGCAAAGAAGGCGACCCGTGATCGCGTTGTTGAAGCCTTTGTTGTATTTCTCACTGTCCTGTAAGGGCTTCCAGCCACTGGGAAGATCGCGTCGTGCATTTATCCATTTGACTACAGCTCCCTTTAGCGCATTGGCGTTGTCATCCCTTGCGCTGTCTGCTCCGTGTTGTATCTATAGATCATTCACTAGTTTATTTTAAATTGTTAAACAAACCAGAGTGTACCTCTCTAATAGTGATCATTAGATCAATGTTATCTGCTTCTCTCCCAACTAGCTTGCCGATTGTCGGACAGCAGCTTCGCAGCATTTCGAAAGCTTCATATGAGCGCCGCTGTCTAGTACCGTTGGACAACGAAACATTGTGTTGGAAATGGGACGAGTCATGGAAGCAAAGATTGACTTACTCTTTTGTGGATGGAATCTCTTCAGGTGAGCCAATGGATTCTGCAAGTAGCAGCTGGCGGCGGTCATATTCAGCAACCAAGTTTGCAACAGGTTCAAAGAGGGTGACCAGCCGGCGCATGGCACGCCCCTCACGTGCGAGTGAGTGAACACTAGCATGAAAATCAATACTGGTCCATTTATTGGAAGGAGTATGCTCATGGTTTTTTGATCATCTTCGTCTTCAGTTGTTCGTTCTCAGCCTCAAGGGAAGCGATGCGGCGTTTCAGACTCGCAAACGAGATATCTGATAACTGATTAGAAACAGTGTTGGTGCAAGAGTCTGAGGAAATAGTTAGAGACAATGATACCTCGGGTGGAGGATCTCCCTCGAAGGACACAGACATAGTGAGAGAAAGAGACGGGTGGGGCGTAGATAGGTTGGAATGACACAAAAATTTGTTAGGTGGAAATCCCTCACCACGTCCCCTGCAACAAGGCCCCTCTATATCTGCAAAAAGAAAATAAGTAATTGTAGTCCAATGCCAGAAATTCCGTCTCGAGATGTCGAACCCTAGATCTTTGTATTTCCTTATCAAGAGGTTACAGGCGGTGCCGCAGCAGTAGATCTTGATCGATTACCATGCTCCTATATATCAAGGTCTGACAAGGGACTTGGATTCCACATCAAGCTATGTATCTGATTCCTCTGGATCTCGTCAATGAGATGTACAGTCCCCCATGTGTCTCATATCCTACTTTTTCTCAGCTCCTTCATACTCTCGACGAGCGGCAACCATACTTTGGTTGGACTGAGAAGTTCTCAAGGCCACTCTCATTGCTTACAGGAAGTCGTCCCCTCGAGGTGGTCACAATCGACACTTTTGACGTCCTCATTCCCAACACGCTCTGTTTGTTCAGACTCTGTCCCGCCTGGGTGATGGACTTTTCCTTCGAAGTCTTGGTAGCATTGGAGCAAGTGAGGGCGCATGCTGTCAAGCAGCACAGAGAACAAGATATGTTCTGTCATGCTTGTCATGACATTTTGAAGGCGAGTAGTTCACTTTGTGCAACGATCTATGATGCTGATGATTATGTAGCATCACTCTTTCACTCGTGAATTCTAATCACCCCACTACTTTGGGGATTCTGATGTATTTTGTTCTGCCGGACCCCAGTTTCGTGCCATCTTGACTCTCACTACATTAGTTACGAAGCAACTGCCTTGCACTGTACATATGAAACTGTATATATTCATGTAATATTGTGGTCCAATGTGAATCAGGCAAGTGGGCATTTGCAAAGTCCCACTCCTCCTGCTTGAGCACACCACCCCAATTTGATAATTTGTTACGCACGCACTGCAGGGTACTCTTGTTCACTTCACATGATTTCCAGACATGAACAGTCGGACACCAGAGCATTCAGCTCGTGTCATGCTTGTTCATGTTTTGAACAGGGAAGGCGGTATTGGGTGTGGACCAGTTAGATCCGCCAACACAATAGTTGGAAGAACTTTGTACATACTTTCGTAACAAACGGCTTTGGCAGAAATGGCTCACCGGGCGCAAACGTCATGTGGGGTACTGTGTGATGGCAATTGATGACGTTGATTTAGCGCGTTTGTCCGGGGTAAATATGAGCTTTGAATAGCCAAACCGCCAAGTTACTGTTCATGTTCTGAACAGGGAAGGTGGTATTGGGTGTAGGATATGTGGACCAGTTAGATCTGCCAACACAATAGTTGGAAGAACTTTGTACATACTTTCGTAACAAACGGCTTTGGTAGAAATGGCTCACCGGGCGCAAACATCATGTGAGGTACTGTGTGACGGCAATTGATGACATCGAGACTGCCTATTTAGCGTGTTTGTCTGGGGTAAATACAAGCTTTGAATAAGCCAAACCGCCAAGTTACTAGTAGTCTACAAATCAAACTAAACCTAATGGAACAACCCCACGGGGTTCTTGCAGGGACCATCAGGTTTTTTGCGAGCAAGAATTGACACATTGCAGTGCAGATCCCCCATCTGCCCTATTGCACATTGCCGATCATTTGATGCGATCCCAAAATATGGGGCCGGAAGCTAAAAAACAATCACCGTCTTCACGGCAATTGGGCATGAAAGGAAATGATCACATCACCGTTGGTCACCAATCATCATTGGAATGAAGGATGCTGGCAGGAGCTTAAAAAATCATCTGTCTTTACCTGTCTTTACGAACTTGGTCCCAGCACATCTGAATCAAACAACACGGCGTGAGCTTTAACCCAAAGGATGGATGCTGAAGCTTAAAACATATTCACCGTCTTAACAGATTTCATACCATCTCGTTGAGTGAACCTGTGAACTCAAAAATTGGTGGCAGGAACCTAAAAAAAATTCCACTGTCTATGGAGATAATACAGTTAGATCAGGGGAGCCAGCGGCAATGTCCACTTACTAGCAGGAGCTTCCTTTGTATAAGCTGCCTGACCAGGCAAAGGAAAATAACCCATCTGCATCGTCGTACAGTTCATCATGCCTGTTCATGCTGTCCCTTGTGAGATTGAACGCATGATTTTTCTCACATGTGTGCAGGGAAAGCGTTTGAAGACAGCACATACTTGCATGGCAGTCGCCAAACGCGTGCAAATTTGATCAGTGTCAATGCTTGCAGATCAATGTACACACCTAATGGATACTCAAGCTCGAGCCAATTCTTTACCATACCGTGGACTTGGCCTCTGAGAAAGTCACGTCCAAGTTCCTGTCATCAGTGCAGCACCGGCCGACCTTCGCAGAGTCTAAGATCATCATTTTACGACTTGGTATGGCGATGAGGATGGAGACGGCTTGCCAGATCCTTGATATTTGCAGAGGTGTCCAGGACCTGATCCTCAGGCCTCCATGCCACCTTCTCACCATCAATCCACTCCTGCGCCCACTCGAAGCACTTACCCAGCTCTCTAGCCTTTCTATCGATCTCTCTTCAGTCTTCAACAACTGCATTATTTTCTTACCAAACATCGAGACCTTTCACCGCATCACTCACCTCCATATCACCAATGCGTGGGCTATATGGACAGGGTCATCTATCGGTGTCGACCAGCTTGCCAAGATCACCCACCTTTCTCTTTACCTTTCCAACACACGCACACAGCCCGATATCCTCAAGAGTATTCTGGCCCGCGACAGCTTCAAAGTTCTTGTTCTCTGGCGCCACCCATTTGCAACCTTCAACGAATCGCAGGAATTTCTGGAGGGTTGCGGACTTGTGGACCGGCGCATTGTGGTCTTCAACTCCAACTTGTTCTTATACTATCTGCAGGATGGTGGATTTTGGAAGTATGCTGAGCGTTTGATTGAGTGGCGTGAAAGGACCAATGGTAAGTTTCGACTTACAACTCCAAGGTGACAATGCTGATCGCTGAACTTGATTTTTAAGCTGGGTCATTCGATGACCAAACTACGCTTATAGTGCCTGCCATACCTGTGTCAGACTTCAGTGGCTCGGAATCCAACAATACTACAGAAGCAGCTTCAGATGGCAACTGGGACGATGGGGATGAACTCAGTGATGAGAGTGAGGATCCAGGATTGGCTTCCTGACTCACTGGATTCAGTTTAATGCCAAGTTAGAAACAAATGTGGAAATGCCGCAATGACTTGCACTGTACCACGACAACCCTATGTCTACTCTGTAACATTCTAGTTTTGTGACCCCCACACAAGTGGGCATTGGAAAAGAAGTGCCTTCCCGCCAAAGCGAAGGAACTTGAATAGATGTGACTCTGAGTCTGATTGAACTTTGTAAGTCCCATGAAATAATTATAGCGGCAACTTTTGTACTTTGTCTTCCCCTGGCGACTGTGCTAATGAGTGGCCACTTCAGGTGCCCTGCTGAAGCTTGTGGCCGAACATTTGACAGCAGCCACAGCGTGACTGTCCATCGCTCTAGCTGCTTACATTACAGAGCGTTGGTACAGAGACTCCGTCAAAAGCGTTCCTTGCCCTCACCATCTAGCACCTCCTCTTCTCCATTAAAGAAAGTGCGCCCGGCGGATCCACCAGGACCTATAACAGCCATTCCAGACACTCCTGCAACTCAGCCCGCCCCCAACAATGGTCACAAGCTAGCTAACCCTCCCACTCCAGGTTCCGCGAGGTGTGGATCAAGTAAGAGCATTCGTGCAATCTTCTGCAATCTTCAGACTAACCGCCGCTCATGCAACCATAGACCCTGTATCAAGTGAGCATGGCCCAGGCATGTCCTCAGACAATGTGGACGAATCCGAGCAACCCTCAACCCGTCCAGCACGCACACATCGTTTACCTGCTCGCTTCCGTGATCTGTTGCCAGAGCCGTCTCCTCCCATTCCCCCTGATACTCACTCCTCCTTCATCCCTTGTGTTATCCTTCATGTCTTCGACTCGTTTCGAACTGCTTTCAATGCATTTGGTATAGCTCGTGAATACTGTCACCGACCCTCTCAAGATCCCGACACCTTTCTCTCACTTGAGGAATTGTCCAACCGGAAATCAAATCTTGTGGCCAACGAACCACCCCCTGCTGGACCTCACCCCCCACCATGGCCGTGGAAGACCATGTCGGTTTGGAGATTGATGAGTTGGATGAACTCGGGGAGCAGGCAGAAATTGATGGATGAAGTTACTCGGCTGGCACGCACCGTTCTCACAGCAGAGGATTTCTGTCCTGCAGATCTACTGAACTTCAACGCATACACAGAGATGAAGCGGTTTGACGCCTCGGAGGGGGAACATGATGCTGACCATCCCTTTCGAAAGGATGGATGGATAGAAGTTCCGTTGACTATATCTATTCCCACTCGTGAACAAAATCCTAGCGGTAATGGGCGACCTTTCACGATTCCAGGTTTTTTCCACTGCAAGCTGACCAGTGTCGTGGAGGCGGCGTTTTCTGACAGGACTGCAAAGTGGTTTCACATGATACCATTCCGACGAATATGGCGGTCTACTCTTAGTGGCCAGGAACAACGAATATACGATGAACTGTACACTTCAGATGCTTGGAACCAAGCCCATGACGAAGTCCAAAAGCAAAGACGCACTGATGGATGTGGACTGGAGCGAGTGATAGCCGGAATGATGTTTTCATCTGATGCCACACATCTGGCACAGTTCGGTCATGCATCTGCATGGCCGATATATCTGTCATTTGGAAACTTATCCAAATACATACGAGCGCGCCCTAATACACCTGGTACAAATCACCTTGTTGGATTTATTCCAAAGGTACGTTCTGACTCCATTTCGATACTCTTCGCTTGTTAATGAGTGTCACATTGGCAGCTTCCACGCTCCATCATCGAGTTTACATCCCAGTTCACTAACAAGTCAAATTGCTCCGATGTCCTAACCCATTGCAAACGAGAACTTGTCCAAGCTGTTTGGAAAGTGCTGTTAGATGACGAGTTTGTTGAGGCTTACAAGGACGGCATTGTCATCAAGTGTTGGGATGGAATCCACCGACGTATATTTCCTCGCATCTTCACCTATTCGGCGGATTATCCAGAGAAGTACTAGAGTCCTTGTTGGCAAACAATTACCAATCTTATGATTGTTTCACAGAGTGCTTCTGGGCACAATCCGGGACAAGGGAAACAGTCCTTGTCCCTCATGTTTAATACCCAAAAGCGAGTTTCACCTTCTGGGTCAGCATTCTGATTTCACTGCCAGGATCACCAAAATCCGTGAATATTTGCGTGCTCGAATAGTGGCAGCGCGCGATGCAATCTATAAATACGGTGCTCCGATCAAAGGCACCTTTCTCGAACGGCATCTGAAGGCATGGTCTCTTGTCCCAACGCTGGTAGGAACCCTATGACGTGACTCCCTCTTGATTGATCAAATTGCTGATGAGTCTATATAAAATTCCTTTGCCGAAATCCTGGGCTCACTAGGATGCAACGTATATAATATGTTAATGGTGGACTTAATGCACGAATTCAAACTGGGTGTTTTCAAGTCAGCTTTCAAACATGTCCTGCGTCTTTTATATGTTATCGATCAGGATGCAATTGAGATCATCAATCATCGGTATGTCATCACGCTATGAAGTCGTCTAGATCTGACTTCAGCACCACAAGCAGCTTCCGTCAGATCCCACCTTTTGGATTGGGATCCATTAGGCGCTTTCCTCATAATGTATCAGATATGCGCCAGCGAGCTGCCTGGCATTTCGAGAATGTTCTACAAGTCAGTGACAATTACTGACCCATTATAAATGCCAATCTTCTCCCCTAGTGTGCTATTCCGGTATTTGAAGGGCTATTCCCAAGAGAACACGATGCCGTTATTCAAACATTGTTTTTTCGCCTCGCTCAATGGCATGCGCTTGCCAAGTTTCGACTGCATACCGAACATTCAATTGCACTACTCGAACAGGCAACCCAGCTTCTTGGTCAGCAACTGCGCAAATTCAAGGATTATACGTGCTCCTCCTTCAGAACGACAGAACTACCGTCCAAAACTGCAGCACGACGTAGACGAAAAGATGGCCAAGCACTCGACCAGAGCACGCAAATGACTCAGCAACCTCAATCTGGTAATGGAGGACCACTGCCAAAGTCATTCAACATATCAACTTACAAGGTCCACGCTCTTGGCCATTATCCCCGAACAATCCAGCAGTTTGGTACCACCGATTCTTACACTACTCAGATCGTAAGTTCGACTTTCTCCACAGACATCCATGAATCTAATTCGGATCGCCTACTAGGGCGAACTTGCTCACAGGACGTTAAAGAAATACTATCAAAATACAAACAAGCACCATCCTGATGGTCAGCTCGCTAAACAAGATAGATGACAAACGCGAGCATACCGCGAGATTGATCCAGATGCCATGTACTTCAAAGAAGTAGCCCCAGAGGAGGACGGTACAGCCCGGCTCGAACAGCGCTACTGGATGACCCGTGGCAACCACTCTGTGGTCAATTTAGCCACATATCTGGGCAAACACCCCAATGATCCGGCCACGAAGGTGAGTTACTTGATGTGCAACTGCCGAGAGGGCGCTCATCTAATGACATTGCACGTCAGGATTTTATTCCCAGGCTCCAAAACCATCTTCTTTCACGGCTGCGATCGCTGGATTACGATGGTGATGAGCGTATCTTCTCCCTGGAAGAGCACCGCTCCATCCACTTCGTTAATGGTCTTAACCGGGTGAATATGCCAAAGCGACTACAAATCAACTACACCACGTACGACATACGACGCGACTATGATACACTTCGACCCAGTCATGGCGGATTTATCATGCTCCAGTCACGCAAGGAAGGCACTGAAGCCCACCCGTTCTGGTATGCCCGTGTTTTGGCAACATTCATATTCCAAGTCCATTATCAAGGAGAACAGCACACCATGGATGTCCTGTGGGTCCGTTGGTTGGGAGTGGTACCTGGTTATAGGTGGAGCATTCGGAAGGCTTGTCTCCCAAAGATCGGCTTTGTTCCCGACTCACCAGGAGCATTTGGATTCATCGATCCATCACTTGTTGTGCAAGCTTGTCACCTTATCCCAGTGTTCGCGGATGGCCGAACCGAAACGCTTCTTCGTCAGGGACAGTCCCTCGCTTGTGGTAATGAAGAGGAGGATGACTGGGCAGGGTATTATGTGAATATGTAAGGTACATTGCTATCATTCGAAAAGTTTCTACTAATCTAAACCTGTACAGCTTTGCCGACCGTGACATGTACGCCAGGTTTGCTGGCGTTGGAGTGGGGCATGAAATTCAATATACGGTTCCGGCACCCATGGACATGCCGGAAAACGATGACAACTCAGAAGGCATTGATGATGATGAGGTGGATGTAGGATGCATGGGGACAGCCACGGGTGAAGCACAAGATGAAGCGCCCAACAACGATCGTGAAGGCGATCCAAATGACGCGGATGACGGAGAGGAAGATTCTGATGGCACAGACTCGGATGGGGACAGCAGTGATGAGCATGATAGCGACGAAGATAGCTCGGGTGATGACGCGGAAGTAGATAATTTTGTGTTTTAAATAATACTCAAACCCACAATGCACACTGGATAGATAGTAGCATGCGCAGGTGCGACGCGCTGCGGCGATACTAGATGGCATGCAGCCGTTACCACATCGTGTCGCACTCGTATTTGCGCACACATCTTGCCATGCTGGTACCACTGTTGTCGTGTTGTCTCAACTTGTCTGGTCGTGTAGCCTTCGTGCGTCGTTAGTATGCCGTCATCGCATGATGGCCGCCGTCGTGCCACCCGTCTTTGTCGTCGTAGCTGTCGCACTGTCGTCCACACTCCCAGCATGGTAGCTACAAGATTGGTCGATGTGATCCTTCAGCTCCGATATCATACAGCTTGATAGAGCCATGACACATGTAGATATCATGGCAACCTTGCAATGGTATGCGATATGCTGACAATTCTGCTAGGTCATGGGCACACAATAGCATCTTACATATGGAGATATAGGCTTATAAACTGATCTATTACCAAGAAAAAATTGTAGGAGATGATGAAGTCTACAGAATGTTTCGTACAGAAGATAAGAGCTTATAATGTCATGTCACTCAATGGAGTGTGACCCAGATAGTACCAAATTATTCTAGTACGATATGGCAATATAACGGTTTATCCACTTGCCGCATTTTGACGCCAATTGACATATCGGCCAATGGCATAGCACGAACCGTGGGTTCATGTGATGTGCTCCCGGTGGCATTGGACAGCTCCCACACGTTCGGCTGTAGACAATGTAGTACGAGAACAAGTGACAGTCGTGTTTGCCACATCAAGGCCGAGACCAGCTCCAAAACCACGGCAGGCTGTTGCGCGTACACCGGTCCGAATTTGCACGTGTCCGTCGTGGGGACGTGACCCCAATTCTAAATCGCCTTGCAGACCGGGCGAGGAACGTGAAAGCGGAGATGTCCCAAGGATTGTTGTACAAAGGGGATACAACCGAAAAAAGTGATAGGACCAGCGAGTTGGCTAGAAGCAGCAGTGGTATCAATGCCAGCAGCGACGCAGTGAGACTAGGAAGAGTCGGATCGACTAGTGAGCGCATTGGAGCAAGCGGCGAGAACGGAGGAGCACTGCCATTTGGATGACTCATGCATGGATATTTGAACGGTGCTACGAGGTTATAACATACATGTGGAGTACCAGCTTGAAGGGTTTCTCTAGGGCTTCGGATGCGGAACAGGCACCCTCGCTTCTGTGCTTATGGTGACGCGAAACAGGATCTCCCCAAACTATTGTGGCAGACACAATGTCGCGGATCGGGATCCGGCTTCAACAGCAACAACAACTTCCTTCCTCTCAAAGACATGTTTTGGATGCCTGACACGGTCACATCCATCGAAAGTCCTAGAACCTCTGACCGTACAGCGTGGGATCCTTGTCATCACGCTCAATCTCTCGAGCCTCTTAGGGTTACCTCCAAGCAGAGTTTGTCGTGGTAGTGCCTAGTACTATCTGCTAAACCTATCCCAAGTGATGCGCGCATAAAGCGCCCAGAACAAAAGATAGTGTAATGATCATATGGTGTCGGTAGGCATTCCGACCACCCCTGCTCTGTGGCAGAATGGCACTATAGTGGTGCATTCGAATGCAGTTCCAGTATCGGGCCAAGGGTACCATCGCCTTCAAAGTCGACAACCAATTCATTCAACACCAGAACGAGCACTTCCAATGTGGAGAAGTGCCGCTGTCAGTGCAAAAGGACGGACTGGTGATACCACAACAGACTAAACTTTTGACGTAGATCGAAAGTATTTACATACTTTGACGTAGATCAAAAGTATTTACATCACTGTAGCACCTGTTCGAGATCCTGTAACTCATCTAGTTCTATCGATCTAGCGCTCGGAGACGAGAACAAATCAACGACGGCCCAATGACGTGAAACCATAGCACAGAACAAGAACGAGAGAACAAAGACAACTGCTCGAATGTCGTGGGGGTGGGACACGAAATGTCAAAGGTCCAATTCATCAATCTGCATCTACTGTATGTGGACCGTACGGATGCCTCCCATCAAGTCAGTCAACGAAGTCTCCTCGCGAACTCGAACCATGATCAAGCTATCCGTCGCAACTCGCCTATATTGTACGCGTGACAGCGTGCAAGCAGAAGTGCTCCAAATGGCTGCATCAGCCGGACGACGAGCCGCAGTGCGCATGTGGTATGATCAAACAGAGCAGTACCACATGAGTAATCCTGATCGAGGAGGGGACTGATCCAGGGATTGATGAGAAGTAAACCACGCATCCCAGATAAATTGTCCGAGGTCTTGATCTCGACATCTCCAAGCATGGGTGATGTCACCCGATAAACA
>JBBPRR010000991.1:0-14031 GCA_038093115.1 Hortiboletus flavorubellus | reverse complement strand
TGAAGGGCGTTGAAACGGACAGGACCAACCACGCTGGAACTCGTGGCGACTTTGTCGAGCTCGATCCCCTCTCCCTCGCTCGTCCTCTCCCTCGGGTTCGCATCGATGGTCCCTACGGTACCCTTGCAAAGGACGTCTTTGATAACGAAGTGGCCGTGCTCATCGGTGCTGGCATTGGTATGTTCTCTCCGTTACCCCCTAGCTCACCTAATTCCTTCCGCAGGTGTCGCTCCCTTTGCGTCCATTTTGAAACACATTTGGTACCGTCAAAACAAGGGAAACCTCGGCTCTCTCCGCCGCGTCGAGTTCTTCTGGGTTTGTCGTGACGCGCCCTCATTTGGCTGGTTCCAGTCCCTTCTCCAACAGATTGAAAGTGCTCCATTCGATCGTGAGTGACGTCACTCTACCTACCCGCTCCTTGTCCATCCCCCCTCCCAGCCAACTTCCTCCGTATCAATATCTACTTGACTCAGAAGATCGGGGAAAGCATGCTTTGGAACATTGCACTCAACGACGCCAATGCCGAGTACGATCCTCTGACACTGCTCTACACCCGCACCATGTTTGGTCGCCCAGACTGGAAGAGCATCTACCGTCGCATTCGGAATGCAATCGAAGTCGGCCAGTACCTGCCTGGTAGCACAGCCCGGCTCAAGACCAGAGTCGGCGTATGTTCCCGTTTCGAATTTCATTGGAAATAAATTCCGAGCCCAATCACAGACATATTTTTGCGGGCCTGGCGTAATGTCCAAAGCCATCAAGGAAGCGGTATTACAATGCACCAGCAACAACGTCGAGTTTACATTTGCAAAGGTTTGACCACTATGATCTCGTCATGCTCTGGTTTGATCGCGCTGTCCAGGAACATTTGTGAACCATAGCACACATGATACCCGCCATTCCGATGAAGATGGCTCTTTGCTCAGGGATATTTATTTGGCACTTTGTTTCGTAGTCGCTGGTCGCTTAGAAATACAATCCCATGTTGCCAAAGCCCATAAGACCGTCGTGCGGTCAACGAATGCGCAGGTAGAAGACAAATACATATCGGGTACAGGGGAAAAACAATAGCATGCGATAACTCAGCTCTCAGTCTCACTGTCCTCGATGACGATCGGATCCCCATACGAGCCGGAAGGAATATGTATGTTATTCAATTCCGGCGGTATGCAGGGACCCGACCGCCTAAAGGACTCAAAGGTTGCCTGCAGAACGATGGGAGTTACATGGGCAGGTGCTGTAGCGGGGGGGGACGAGGTGGAAGGCGAAGATGACTCCGGAGATGGATATAAAAGTGTCGGCGACGCTGTGGAACATTGCTGCCGCGTTGGACACTGAAAACTGGTGCGTTTGTGGGAGTTTTGATCGGGTGAAGGGGCTTGGTCAGACCGCGACTAGAACAAGTGACAAGCATGTAGTTCAGGGGATACGACGTTTACACAGCCGACTGCAGAAATTTGCGCACCGGAGAGAGCCACTGCTGGGGCAAGGCAGGTGGGCTGACGCTGGGACGGGGGCCTTGCGTTGCATCTGGCGGTGCCCCATCCTCATCAGATTCGCTGTCCAAAGTAAGGTCGATCACCAAAGATGGCGACCTCTGAGGTTTGGACGCGCGAAGCTTGCGACTACGAAGGCGCATCTTGAGGGGAAGTTTCGATTTCTTGGTCGGTAAACGTAGCTTAACCTTGCCCTTTGACTTCATCCGGCTGATGACACGTTGCGCCACTGACCCACCCCAATCAGAAGGAGTGAAGCGGCAAAGTATAACGATGCATTACTCAGCGTTCTCTGCGGGGAACTGTGCCCACCGGACAGCCTGAACTTCTTGAGCAACGGGATCACAGGGTCATGCGGGCCCCTATGCCGCTTGGCCGACGAAAAGGGAACGTTGCGATCAGAGGTCGTGAAGCTACCAAGTGAATCAGCACGGGTGCCTGATCAAACATAGCGAATATAACCCACCACTCGTCGTATGATTCTCGAGCGGTAGCAATCAAGGGCGCGTACTGCTCCTGGACCCACGTGCAGACACCCGCAAAGCCACGTTCCAAGTAGAGTGCTGCTACAATTACTTCGAACGAGTCTGCTGCGGCTTTCGTACAGTGGGACTGCGATGGGAGCTGGTACGCGCCTGCTTTGACCATGAGGTGAGTGAATGTCGCGTTGGCATTCACGGCGGAACGTATATTCTAAAGCACGGATCAGGTTCGTGGGCCCAGCTTTGCAAGAATCGTAACTCACGGTGTACAAACCAGGTGTGGCATCCGGGAAGAGGCGGTAAAGGTACAATGCCACAGAGAGGTGCATGACAGCGTCACCGATGAATTCCAAGCGCTGTTTCTCGTCCCCACTCGACGAGACGATAGATTCCCAGTCTGAAAGCTTGGGTAATGAGAATGAGTAGCTGGGGTCATTGATGGTTGCAATGATGGCATTCTGAAGAGTACCGTGGATGTTGCGTCCGGTTTTCTTGAGTTTGACCATGGTCCTGAGCGATGTACTGATCCACAACAATAGGAGAAGGGAGAGCAAATACTACCTCCCGAGCTTGCGGTGGTGCAATGCCATAAACCGTGGGCGGAAACAAACAACGCGTAAACAGCTGCCACGATGGCACGACCCATGCTGGATTAGGCAGAGCAGTCCATACTGACCCGACGTGGCGAGCGTCATCGACAAGCTTGTATCTACACTTGAAATCCAAGGCTGACCCGACCTCGGAACGATGTCGGCTGCTACGCCAGCAGCATCATCATCGGGTGGTGTCTCACCTACGACTGGTCCACAAGACTCCAATTCGATCGATCGCCTGGTCCTCGAATACCTCCGTTCACGAGGTTACAAGAGCGCAGAGGCTACCCTCCTCGAAGCGCTGGAGACTGGGACCACAGAGGATGCTGACAAGGAAAAGACCATGTCCTCCAGTGAATTGGTGAAAACTCTGGCAGTTTTTGCACAGAAACCTTCACGTCCAGGGGAGAACGTTTTAAAGGACAACATCAATGTCCTTCAGGAGTTGACAACTATGGGAAATCCTCCCAACATACAAAACCTTATCGCCAGTCTGGGTGGTGTCGGCGCGGAGGACATACTTTCTATCGACCCTACTGACAAGCAAGAGGGCTTCAAGGAACTCGAGGCATGGGTTGAAGGTTCCTTGGACATGTACAAGGTATGTATCCTTATTCTCCCATCGTGCTCTCCCTTATATACATGTAAAGCCCGAGTTTCGTCCAATATTGTACCCTATCTTTTGTCACTTCTACCTCGATCTCATCCAAAAAGGTTTCAAGGAGGCTGGTAGGTGGATCTCTTATTACAAACGCACGAGACTCTCAACCATTGGTGTGGACTCTTTAGCGATACGGTTTTACGCTACCTTTGCTCCTGCACTCGCGCCGAGTCACAACTCGACTCTTCATCACATTTCTACACTACTTTTACCCTCCCATGTCCAGAAAGATCACTTGGCGCAACGTTTTCTTAACGAGAAGTATATAATCAGAATGAGCCGTTCGGGCTTCAGTCTTCTTGTAGGGTGGTTGACAGAGGGCGTTGGAGGTGAGGCATTCGGAGCAGGCGAAGGCTTTTCTGGTGAAATGGGGAAGAAAGGGAGAGCGGCTGTCATGCGTGTGGTGAACAACCATCTGCGATTCGATGGTAAACAAATCACTTTCTCCTTTGTTTTCGTGCTCATATCTTCATAGTGACTTCTGCCAGTACAACTACTCTGTCCCCGAGCGCATGGGAAGAGTCCACTGGGCTTCTGTCATCACTCATTCCTAAAAGCACCCAGGCCACGAGCGCCTCTGTCATCCCCAACCCGAACACGTTTAACTCCTCGAAAGGTGAATTGAAGCTTGGTCCTCCCCCACTTTCGGAAGATCTGCGTACTGAAACGGAACGCATCCTCCGAGAGCATGCAATGTTGGACCGAGATCCTAACGCACAATATGATATACATTTCTCTCGACCACAAAGCGTTCCAGGTGTCGTTTCACCAACTGAAGCAGATATGCTTCCCCACCCGCCTTCGTTCAAAACGATCGATGTGCAAAGAGAAGTAGAGAAAGTGCGTGATGCGAGGAAGCGCATACGACTCGAGCCATCGGCTCTCACTTCTGTGGACCCTGGTTCTGCACAAGGCGCAACTGCGCGAGCTAGAGCTTTGCCAAGCATCTGCGCGTATACGCTGCATGACGTGGGAGAGGGGTAAGTCCTCTATACCTAAAGTCTACAAGTCGATGAAGACAGATGATGCCAGTGCCCCGTGTTGCGCTTTCTCCCCTGATACTACGCTTATGGCGGCTGGTTTCTCGGAGAGTTATATTCGGTTATGGAGCCTGAAGGGAGAGAACCTTAGAGGGGTGCGGAACGACAAATCGACCGATTCGGCAAAGAACTGTGAGTTGCCTGAAGTTTATCCGAGAGTTTGCATCTTAATTTTTCGCCTGCAGCTAGCACCTCTAGGTTTCGAGAGAAAGAAGGTACCGCGACTCGAAAATTGGTAGGACACAGTGGGCCAGTTTATTCTCTTTCTTTCGATCCCCTTGGAGGCTCTGCGGCACCCCCGAGATATCTCTTGTCTTCCTCGGCCGACGCCACAGCTAGGCTTTGGTCACTGGACACAATGACTAACGTCGTTGCGTACCGGGGCCACCAACAGCCTGTCTGGGATGTACAGTGGAGCTCCATGGGAATCTACTTTGCGACTGCTAGTCGAGATCGGACGGCTAGACTTTGGTCCACAGATCGGACATCGTGTCTGAGAATCTACGTGGGACATTTGAGTGATGTTGATGTAAGTGGACTGCTGACGCTTTCTATCCTCCGCTGACTTATCTACTCAGTGTGTCCGCTTCCATCCCAACTCGTTATATCTGGCAACCGGATCGAGTGACTGGACAGCTCGTCTGTGGGACGTTCAACGCGGCACGTGTGTGCGGGTATTCATCGGGCATCAGGGAACACTCTCTACACTGGCGATTAGTCCCGATGGTAAGTATCTTGCTAGCGCAGGGGAAGACCTCGCTATCAATCTCTGGGACTTGGGGTCTGGCAAGCGAATCAAAAAAATGATGGGTCATGCTGCATCCGTGTACTCTTTGGCGTTCAGCGCAGAGTCGTCGATGCTCGTCAGCGGAGGCGCAGATTGGACAGTACGGTGTTGGGACGTCAAAAGCGCTCAAGTCAAACCGCGAGAAAACGGAATGGGTGAAGGCTCCGGGCTTCGCACCGAAGAGGATGAAAACAATGAGACGTATGTGCCAGAATTCATTGTGTATGTCATTAATCCGACGTATTTGCAGGTCCGATTTACTCGCCACCTTCCCCACGAAGCGGACTCCCATAACCCAGGTTCACTTCACGCCACGCAATCTTTGCCTGGTTGCGGGTAACTACCTTGCTCCGGAATTGAGATGATTGTTTCGAGATATTCTTACGAATAGTCCGCCTATCTTTCGTATCCGACCTTGGAGTGTCATTAGTGGACAGCGATGATAATCTTTTCTGCAAAGAAACCACTGGCTCGGCTGATGAGTTTGGGTTATGATTTTCTCAAGAGAATGACTATCAGCGCCTCTGCGTTTTGAGCTTGTTTGAATCACTGCCAATGACTGAGAGCGATCCAGACCATTCCCAACGTGTACATTCCCCACTGATCTGTTGATGCTTGCTTTGGAAGCATCTCACATTTTGTTTTGGCGTGTCTACCTCTCTTCCGTGAATTGGTTGCCAGTGAGATCCATTGCAGAATAGTTCCCATCGCAAGGACAAGGACTACAGCAGATAATGACAGGGTCACGTGGCCGGCAGAGCGCATGTAAGTAGCTTGCTCGATACGAACCCATTGCCACTCAAGATACCTGGGTCCCGTCGATTCTTGCAGGTATCTCCCCCGACTCACTGCTCTCACGACCACCTACCACCCTTGTTTTCCAAATGGATGCCATGGAAGAAGATCCCATCATAGCGAGCTCCACCTTCCCTGATGGAGTGCTCGATGTACAGGGTACGCCGAGCTATGTCCCCCCTCCGCCTTGTACGCCATCATCGCAGACTCTGTGCATGTCCACGCTGCTGATTCATTGCTTTTACTTGCCCATCATTCCCCACACGTGGTGTTTAGCTGTACCGATACCGACAAGCTCCCGCGAGTTTCGAGACGTTCAAGTCAAAGTGCACATAAGAAGACCAGAAAAGGACTCTTGGGTATACCTTGGGCGTGCGCTCGTCTCTCAGGAGATCGCTGGGCAGTCATCACGTGTCGGTACGGGCCAATCTCTCCATCTTCCCGTGTGGGGGCATCGTGCTGATCGGCCATGTGTCCAGTGATACGTTCCATGACGTCTGGTAAGGTAATGGTGTCGTTCGGCGAGGTGAGTGATCCGCGCGCTCCCTTTCTCCCGCTTTATTGAGAGGACGGGTTTAGTTGTCGGATCTGCAAGCCGAGAAGCGCGGCAATTTCGTCGTCATCGGATCCGTGGAAGGCTCCCACGTCGTATCGTGGTCACTGAACGTATGTTTTCTTTGCGAGGCGTTCGTCGCACATTTTTGACTGGGGGATGGGTCAGGCGCTGAATAACTCGGACACCCTTCGTTTACTCGCGAGCATCGAGCTTGCGTGTTACAGGTGCAGACTCGCACTCATCGATCCCCGCAACCATGCCAAGACGCGCAGACGCATCGAACGCATTATCAAGGACGACAAACGCAGGAGGCACAAGCGACGCAAGGATCAGGATGCCATGGTTGATGCATTCTCCAGGCAGAATCTCGATGGAGGTGACATGGAACCAAATTCGTGACGCGCATTGGGGAGCGGTTGGATGATGCCAACCGAGAGCTTTCAAGGACTTGAGTTGCCTGGGCCTCTACCTTGGGTTATTGGTTGCACCTGCTGTGCCCAGCGCTGTATTACTTTCCGATCGTCTGTTGTAGTAATCATATTCCCGACGACAGTGTCACTGTTTAGTTCTTGACACTTGTATCTGGATATGCAACTAGAGTCGTGCTGAAACGCAACACCGCCGAATTCCATTCCCGGAATATAAATCCTACTAACTACAAGATGGCAGATACAACCAGACAACTAATGAATAGACACTTGGCACGTTTTGTAATGCAAATCAACATGGAATGTGGGTTCTCATCATAAACCCGGAGCGGCACCCCTTAACGACGGGAAAATCCACTCGAAGGTATTACTCTGGTGGAGGATAGCGAGTGGAGCGTGGTGGCTCGTCCACACCTCGTGCAGGCAAGTAGGAAAGACCGGTAGACGAAAATCCCGTCACGGATGACATCGGTGTTCCTCCTATATGTGCTGCACGAGGCGGTCGCTCCGAGTATTGCGGGGGAAGTTCAATAACATCATCAACTGCAACCTCGGGGACAAGATCTTCAGCATCACTATGGACAACAATGCGGGTGGCAGGCTGAGGCTGATGACTTGGCACCCCGGTCATCGCAACTTTCGTGCGACCGCTGGACGACGTATGTGAATTGTCAATGTCACCAAATGCCGCAAAGCTATCAGTGCCTGAGTTGGCTCCGGAGTGTCGTTGATGTGTATAAGGTGCTTCTGATGTGGGGATCGGGGAACTTGTCGACGACGTCCCTTGATACGGTTCTGGCACAGGTGGGTTGAGCATAACTGGGAAAGCCAGACGGCTGACGGAATCTGTTTGATAGGGGAAGGGGCATATTGGACGGGGTTGGAAGCGATCAATACCAGGATAGAGTTCCACTGAACTTGCATGACGCAAATTTTGTATCGGTTCAACTCTGTCCCGTGAACGTCCACGACGCTTTAAGTAGAATACTGCCAGCGCGACGATGGCTGCAACAGCAACGACTGAACCCACTGCTACTCCGACAATAGCACCCAAGGACATGCCGGACGATGTTGATGTTTGCGTAGTAGACGAACCAACCACTGTCGACGAGGCAACGGGGTTTACGGTGGAGGATGGTGAATTAGTGTTGAGACAGCCGGCGCCATTGGAAGGGTTGACGATCTCGGCGTCCGAGGACCCTCCTGAGCGACCCTGGGCATCGGTCATTGTGAAGACAACCGTTGTTCCAGCTGCGACATTGGCAACCCATGTAAAGCTTGTTTCCGTTGCGTATAGAAAGAACAAGTCTCCGCCAGGAATAACCCCCTAGATGCAAACGAACCTAAGCTACGGAAGAACCGAACGCCCAACAAGACGGACCGTGATGGTAACGGGTAAGATGGCCCCATCATAGTTGCTGAACACCCAGGAACTGATGTCTAAATAAGTTTCTCAAATACGCAGGAGCGAGATCATCAGCATACCCGCATTCAAGTAGCGGCGAAGGAGACAATCTAAAAAAATATGGAGGGCTGGGACGGGTAGTGTTACAGGAGAGACCTGCTTCCACAGTGAGTAATTCTGATGTCCCTCCAGTGCCAAAGCCGGTTGCATCGGACATAATTATCAAAAATCTGAGGCCCTGGGCGAATGAAATGGGCGAGATTTGATACGAGCCCTGATTATTGTTGAATGCTGTCGATGGTACAGATGTATTCACTGGAACATTGAGGAGCTTCGCGGTATAGGCTGAGGAAGACAACTATTTCCCAAGGGTGGGCGACTCACTGGCATCAACATAATTTCAAAGGGAGCCTGGCCCCCTACCATTCAAGTACATTGACATAGACCAAGTGAGTCTGTCGGGTGTGCTCACCTGTCCAGGCAACATTCAGAGAGCCACATTGGGTCGGCGGCGACCCGACCGATACACTGAAGGGTGATGCGACGGAAAAATATAAAGCAAGGTATAAGAACCATGGTATAGGGGAAGGACGCATACTTAAACGATGGAGGACAGCTTGGACGGCTTCCCCTCGAGGAAGCGCCTGACGGCGGGCATATAACGATTTCTTGGACGTGCGCCCGTCTGTCAGGAGATCGCCGGACAGTCATCACGTGTCGGTATGTGCATCTTGCCGTGCGGGGCCATCAGGAGAACCACAGGTTTGCTGCAGTGATGCACCACTTGTGCCAGCCACCGCCATCAGTGGGTTTACGGCGCGAGTCTTTATTTGGCTTAATCGACCTATTAATATAACTTTGGTCCAGATACACAACACCGCTGAATTCCATTCCTGGGAATAAAGATACCAACTACCAGGCCGCAGCTGCGGGATTACAGAATGCGGACACAACCAAAGAAAACTAATGAATTGTCACGTTCAACGCAAGAAACGAATGTTCTAGATATCCAGTAAATCAACACTCTCGTCGACGAAATGTAAGTTCTCATCATAAAGCTGGAGCGGCACCCCCTTGACGACGGGAAAATGCGGTTTACAATACAGAAACCCACTCGAAAGTATTACTGTGGAGGATGGGGAGTGGAGCGTGGTACATCTTGCCCAGTCAAGTAGGCAAGATCGGTAGACGATCGCCCCGTCACGGATGACATCGGTCTTTCTCCTATATGTCGCGCCGAGTATTGCGGGGGAAGTTCAACAACCTCAGATGCAACTTCCGGGATAAGATCTTCAGCATCAGTATGAACGATAAAGCGGGTGGCAGGCTGATGACTCGACATCCCAGCCATCCCAGCTTTTCTGCGACCGCTCGACATGGACGAACTGGCAATGTCACCAAATGCCGCAAAGCTGTCCATGTTCGAGCTAGTTCGAGAGTGTTGCTGGTGTATGTAAGGTGCTTCTGATGGGACCGAGGGACTTGTCGACGACATCTCCTGATATGATCCTGACGTCACAGGTGAGTTGAGTATAACTGGGGGAGCCAGACGGCTGACGGAATCTGTTTGATAGGGGAAGGGGTATATCGGAGGGTGTTGGAAATTATCAATACCAGGATCAAGTTCCATCGAATTTGCACGACGCAAATTTTGTGTCGGTGCAAGTCCGTATGGTGAACGTCTATGACGTTTCAAGTAGCATACTGCTAGCGTGACGATGGCTGCAACAGCAACGACTGCACCTACTGTTGCTCCGGCAATAATACCCCAGGACACGCCGGACGATGTTGATGTTTGCGTAGGGGACGAGGTAGACGAACTAACCGCTGTCGATGAGGCAACGGGGTTTATGGTGGAGGATGGTGAATTAGTGTTGAGACAGCTGGCGTCATTGGAAAGGTTGACCATCTCGGTGTCCGAGGACCCTCCTGAGCGACCCTGGGCATCGGTCATTGTGAAAACAATTGTTGTTCCAGCTGCGACATTGGCAACCCATGTAAAGCTTGCTTCCGTTGCGTGTAGCAAGAACACGTTTCCACCAGGAATAACGCCCTAGATGGAAACAAAATCTAGGCAACGGAAGACCTGAATGCGTAACCGGACGGACCGTGATTGTAACAGGTAAGGTAGCCCCATCGTAGCCGTTGAAGACGTAGGGGCTGATGTCTGGGTAAGTTTCTCAAATACGCAAGAGTGAGATCTTCAGCATACCTGCATTGTTGCAGCGAAGAAGGAAGACTAAAAGAATATGCAAGGCTGGGACTGGTGGTATTACAGGAGGAACTTCCGACCGGTGCTCCCACAGTGAGTAATTCGGATGTCCCTCCAGTGCCAAAGCCGGTTGCATCGGACATGGTTATCAAAAGTTTGGTGCCCTGGGTGAATGAAATAGGCGAGATTTGATACGAGCCCTGGTTATTGTTGAACGCTGTCGATGGTACAGACTTATTCTCCGGAATGCCGAAGACCTTTGTGGTATGGACTGAGGAAGACAACAGTTTCCCGAGGGTAGGCGACTCACTGGTATCAACGAAATTTGGAAGGGAGCCCGACCCCCTACCATTCAAGCACATTGACATAAACCAAGGGAATCTGTCGGGTGTGCTCACCTGTCCAGGTAACATTCAGAGAGCCACATTGGGTCGGCGGCGACCCGACCGATACACTGAAGGGTGATGCGACGGAAAAATATAAAGCAAGGTATAAGAACCATGGTATAGGGGTAGGACGCATACTCAAGCGATGGACGACAGCTTGGCAAAAACTGGATGGCTCCCCCTCGAGGAAGCGCTTGCAGAGAGTGGGGATAGCACGATTTTTGAACGTCGAGGGCAAGGACGCCCACAACCGTATCGCTTACGTCAGCAAAGTTGACAGCTGGCACCCACAGTGTGACAATGGAGGGAATGACTAGGTTACCTTCTCGACACACAAGGGGGCTGGTCGGGCTGTCTGCAGCCTCACTTGCTTCACAGGGTGGTCCGGTGAAATGGAACCACTTACAACAAGACAGCGCGTCTGAATGCTTTCAGTGCTTGTCAGGGGCTGGCATACGTGGACAAATAACCGATGCAATTAAATTAGGTCGCCGCACCAAATCACGGGAGTTCCCGTGCACTGGTCTTTGGCAGGGACTGGCGTCCTCACCGTCAACAGCGTCAAGGAAACCCGCGTCAAGGTGCGTTTGTTCCTTCGATAGCGCATTCTCGCCCACCGGACACATCCTTACACCGTTGGGATATGGAATTGAAAGTCGGGCGCGGGTCAGTCCCCGCGCAGGGTGGATGGACTCAGCAGAATTGGATGTGGCCTAGCCGTTTGCACCCCTTTGGCTTGCAGCTGACTCTTTCTGTTTCGCAGATAAGAAATGGGTTTTGCACACAACACCGGTTGGTAGTCGATATACTACTCCGTCGCCGTGGCCTGACTTGGCGGGTATATCCTAGTTCTTCACGGTAACCACTTCCATAAGGATTGGCAGCGCCGCGTGCGCACCTGGTTCGATCAACCGGGACGCAAGCTTCGTAGACGCACAGCCCGCAAGGCCAAAGCCGCCAAGCTCGGCGTCCGCCCCCTCACACTTCTCCGCCCTGCTGTCCGTGGCCAGACTGTCCGCTACAACCGCAAGCTCCGTGAAGGACGCGGATTCACTTTCGCTGAGCTCAAAGAGGCAGGCATAAACCGCAAAGAGGCTCGTGGTATTGGTATCGTCGTTGATCACCGGAGGAGAAACTTGAGCGAGGAGGGCAAGGCTCTCAATGTCGAACGGTTGAAAGCCTACAAGGACAAGCTGATCGTCTTTCCCCGAAAGGCATCCAAGCCCAAGAAGGGTGACTCTGTTGTAAGTGTTCCGGCAGTCGGCTTTTGAATCCAAATATCTAAACATGATACCAGGGCGACGATCTCAAGGCTGAGACAACGCGCGCTACCCTTCCTCTCCCCGAACCATATGTCCACGAACCTCCCCGCAAAATCACGAATGAAGAACGGTCATTGGAAGCGTACAGAACCCTCCGCATTGCTCGTGCCAATGCTCGGTATGAGGGTATTCGCAAAGTACGGGCTGCAAAGGTACGCCAAAATCCAGTCGGTTGCTTAACAGCGCTCGAATCACCCTTATTATTTAGAAAGAGGAAGAGGAGGCAAACAAGAAGAAGTGAAACCCTTATTTACACCCTGACACACTTCTGGGCCACCCTTCCTGTATACTCCCAAAATCCGAGTGCATTTAACACATGTCGTTCTATGCATCCCCTATGAGCATGATATCTTTTTTGTCCGTCAAGTAGCAATTACACCATATGGTCATGAATACTTTTGATAGATGTTCTATGTGATCAGCTAAGTTATCTGGGTATCTAGTGCAGAGTATCCAGGAGTGGTCCGGAAGAGTGAATATACCAGTGGAACACGACTGGAGAAAATTGGGCCAACCCTTAGCTTGCCTTCTTCGCGATCGCTTCCTGAATTTCCCTATCTGCAACCACTCCGACAAGGTGGACTTGATCTGCGACCGCCTTGAGGACGTTCAGCACGTCTCCATTGCCCTCGACGAAACCAAACTCGGCGTAAACGAGCCCCTGCTCCTTGGCGTATTGTTTCACGAGTACGCTGGCTTCGCGCAAATTGTGACGCGGAAGACGAGGGAAGAGATGGTGAGTGACCTGAAGGTGAAGGCCGCCGTGGACGAAGGAAAGGTATGAAGGACATATAACGTCGGTGGTCGTCCTGAGCTGACGGTGAGGAAACGACTCCATAGGACCAAGGTCTTCTGTAGACATGGAGAAGTGTGAAAGCACAATCTACAAAGCACGGTTACGGTCAGTAGCGTGCGGTCTTGTCAACAGTCTACGAACCTGGACATGGAGAGGGCTGGTGACTACGTGTGAGACGATAAGATAGATTAATGCGTTGGTCCACGAGCCGCAACCCTTGAGCAGTGCACCAAACCAACACCAAAAGAAGGCGACCCCAACGACCTCTAACCACCATGACCACCTTCCGCCTCTCGCCTTGCGGGTATCAAATGCTTTTCGGATCAAGAAACCATACGCGTTCGCGTAGAGGTTAAATCTACCAAAAGCGAGAACGACATAGAATAGCTTGTGTTGGCAGGAGACAAGGGCCGCTGAGAAACGGTCAAAGAGCATAGTGCGTTTGTAGTAGGAAGACCACAGTGACTTGAAGAACGCTGTCGAGATTGCCAGGAACGGGAGATGTTCGATATCGGGATCACTGAGGAGCGTGAGGATGAGGACATATAGTGCAAGGGACGAGGCTTACTGTGAGGGGTGGTTCGTGACAACTGACAAGCCAAAGTTGAGCCAACGTCGCGACAGCAAGGAAGGACTTACGATGATGCACGTTGTGGTTCTAGAAGAGTGAGGGGGAAAAGGTTGAGTGTCAGGTTGAAGGGAAGACGGAGACTTACGTCGACCCACCAACCCACACTGAGGCCGCCGATGAAGTCAGCAATAAAGATGGCAAGGAGACGATCTATGGTCCAGTCGTGTGTGACGCCCATGTGACCGAGGTCGTGGACAGTGAAGACGAGCTGGTGCCAGAGCAATCCAAGGCAAATGGCACTGGTGACGAGCCAGCCATGCTTGTACGCGTAGGCGGAAGAAGCAGCCAAGAGGAGGTATCGGGCGACTTCTGGACCATAGCCAGCGAGATAGCGCGTCTTGTAGAGACCGGCGTCAATGATGCGCTTGTGGAGTTCCTTGTAGGCAGCGGAATGGCGGGCTTGTACTTTGAGCGACAGATCAGAGGGGGGTGGGTGGAGGG
>JBBPRR010000990.1:0-14063 GCA_038093115.1 Hortiboletus flavorubellus | reverse complement strand
CTTCAAGCGTTCGTCATTGAGATAGACCTTGACATCCCTCACTGTGCCAGCCATATCATAGACGCGCCTCTTGAGGAGGGACAGCGTGTCCTCATCGATACGCTCCATTCCAAAGCGCTTTAGGTCTGGCCTGAAGGTGACTCTAGTATACTCCTCCCCTTTTCCATTCTTCGTAATCTTGGCAGTTCCACACTTGCTCATGTTATTGGTCCACGTCTGCTTGTATTTCTGAGCCGAATTCTTGTCAGCGGTGTCGACGGTGAATTCGTGCGAGTAAATGTTGGCCAGCTTGGCACCGTAACCATTACGACCACCCGTGAGCTTCTTTTCGTCGTCGTCATAGTTAGAAGACGACAATAAATGACCGAAGATAAGCTCCGGAATGTAGATCTTTTCCTTGCTGTGCATCTCGATTGGTATACCGCGGCCGTTGTTGTAGATGGATATCGTTCCTTCGTCTACGTCGATGTTGACTTTGAGCATGTCCATGTTGGGATCATTGATCTGAAGAGAGTTTAGTGAAGCGACATGCCCCGTGAAGCAGCATACATACCTTGTTATCCGCCGCATTGACAAGGATTTCGTCCACAATCTTGAAAAAGCCTGGAACATACTTGACTTCACGATGTACCACGCGTTTTTTCTCAGAATCATACGTCCACATCAACTGAGTGACGGTCTCCACGCTCCCGATGTACGAATCAGGCCGTTTGAGGATATGCTCGAGTTGAGTCAACTAGGTCGGACAGGGTCAGCAAGCATCGTGGAAGGACCTGACAAAACCCACCTTTGTATAAGTTTCAGATGCTGTCTTCTTCTTTCCTTTCGTCGCGGGAGCTGCGGCTCGCGTAGAGTTCTCGTTATCATCATCTGAGTCATCATCATTATCCTCGCTGAAACCTGAGGCGCTCTCGTTGGCATTGTCATCCTTATCCGCGAGTACTTTCTTCTTCGGGGCCGCTTTGTGTTTTGGAGCGGCCTTGGTTGCCTTTGGGGCTGGTTTCGGAGCGGTTTTCTTACTAGGAGCTTTGGCCTAGGCAGAAGAGTGGCGGGGTGAGCACGCGACGAGGTCGCGGGCAAAGGAACGGGGACGCTCACGATCTTCTTTGGCGGGGACGAGTAGTCGTCGCTCTCGGTACCCGAGACGTTGTCGAGGTCGAAAGTCTCAGCTTCTGACGAGCTCATCGTCCAAGGTCGCGTTGCGTTGTCGACCGTGCCGCAGGACGCGAGGACGCGTTTACAGTCTGGACACGTGACTTCACCCCCCTCGCTCTGATTACTAAGCCTACCAAACATCGACATTCCGAGACGAGTCCACGCCGAGTCTTGAGAAGATCAAGAAGAATTCCGATGGCCACCAAGGAAGAGCAAGAGACGCTACATCTCCTCGTTCAGCATGTTGCACGTGGTTTCTACGAGCCAAGATATATAATCCTTCTGGACCTGCTCGCTCGGCATCCTGTGTAAGTACTTACATAGTAGAGCAATGGAGACCTTTATCAACCCCATCTTCGACCCGTTGAGAACAATAGTCTCAAAGACGACGATTTGGCCGGAAGAATGGGGCTTCAGGCCAAAGAACTGAACAAATTGATGGCCGTCCTTGGGAACGATTGTCTCGTGCGCGTGTACGTCACAACTCCTTTGCAATTGTCCCAATTTCGACCTCCTGTTACAGCTATCGTCAGAACGAACTCAAGGAAGGTGCTCAAAGATCTGTGGGCAAGCAATACTATTATATAGACTACAAGAATTTTTGTGATGTTGTCAAGTGGCGAATTGCCGAGATGCGGAGAATCATTGATTCTGGTTTGCGGAATGTCCGCCTCGACATTTTGAATCATTCATTCTCCTACCCTAACCTCGTTCTTTCTCTAACAGGAACTAGACAACAAGGGATATATCTGCCCGCAATGTGGAAAATCGTACACACCACTGGAGGTCGACAAGCTCATGGATAGATCCCAAGGAATCTTCGTCTGCGAGATTTGTCACGGCGAGGTAATCGACAATGAGAATGCAGAATCCGTAAGGGGGAGTCAAGATCGAATGCAGCGCTTTAATCGCGCAATGCGCTTTATTATTGAGGGTTTGCGGAAAACTGAATCCATGGTTCTTCCAGCGTTAGTCACCTTCGTCATTGGTTTAAAATTTTGCTGACGAGGCTCGCAGATTGGATGTACCATCATGGATCAAAAACAACGTCGGCGACACGGAGAAGCAGAAGGCTGGCCAGTCTTCGAACCTAAAGATTGCGGGATCGTCTGGTTCTGGTCGGCAAGACGAAGGCATTGGAATTGTCATGTCGATGGACAAAGACGAGGCGACTAGGCGACAAGAACGGGATGCAGAGGCAGCGGCGAAACGACAACAAAACGTTCTCCCAGCCTGGCATCTCAAGAGTACTATCACAGGAGATCTTACGGCTCTCGGTATTCAGGAGAATGCACGGACAATGGCCGTACAACCTGCCTTATCTTCTGGTGATGAGTCGTTGCAAGGTTTAGGAACAATTGGCCCATCACGACTACCCCAAGTTGTCCAGTCAACAGAAGATATCAAGCCAGAGATTAATACTGAGGCGGATTGTACGTTGAGCGAGGTTGACTCTCTTCTCTACTCAGTCTTGGGAAATAGATTATGAGCAGTACTATGCTTCATTGGCTGCTTCCAATGCTGCTTCTACTCAAGCAACGCCGTCGGGACTGGGAAGCGAGGACCTGGAAGAGGAAGAAGAATCAAAGCACATGATTGGACGCCTGGAATCATTCAATGGGCATCGAAAGAGATCGCGTTCTCAAGAAGACGAGGGAGCTTCCGCAAAGAAGCTTGCGAAACTAGAGCCAAATCCTGCCGATATCAGTGGGGTTGGTCGCCCAGAAGCAGAAACGGGTCGTGGGGATGATCCCCTTGTCTCTGGTATGGGTCATGGGTTCAATGGTTTATTATAGATAACCACTTATCTGTTTTTTAATCAGTTAACGGTGTACAGAAACCGTTCTCGAAAATTAACGAAGAAGACCAAGAGCTCATGACACCGGATGAGTATGCGGCATACTTCGACGTGTTTCAGGCGCATTCGTAGCGTTTACCCATTGGGTGCAAGTGATTGTCCCACTGTCACGGTGCACCTTTTGATTCGCTGTACGTATGATACGGTATTTATTTCCCCCTCCAGTGGGGATCGGCGACAAAGTCGATACTCCGCCTCTATCTGCTTCGCTGGCCAAGAGGGGATGTATGTCTACTCTGCTCCATAAGTTCGTGCCAGACTCCCTCCTATACAGTTTTACGATCTGCATGTCTTCACTAATTGCAATTTCCCCAAAAATAATTCGACATCTTCAATTGCCAGAGGCGAGTCCCGAGTCGTCTCGCTCGTCGAGCTTTGCCAGGTGCCACTCGGGTAGGGGGTAGTTGTACATCTAAACACTGTCGACGATATTGACTACATGCGGAAGCGACTACATGAAGTAAAGTGAAACTCTCTCTCATGCTAGATTTTCTATATTCAGACTCGGAGTTAGCTTCTCCGATCTGGCAACGGCTGCTTCCAGCCCATGACAAGCTTATAAGCAACATTAAAGTCTTCCCGAACCTCTGGAGCGAGAGGAAGTCGATGGATGAAATCATTGACATCCAAAACAGCCTTCCTCATCGCAACTTTGTCTCTCGCTTGATGCATGACTGCGTTTGGCTCGATGGTCTTGCGTAGATGGAGACCCTCTTTGAGCAGGGCACTAAGGGAAAACCGTGGTTGATAAGAAAGGAAAAGTCTACCGCTGGACTCACGATATCCTACTCGTCTGCTTCCCTAATTCTTCAAGATGTTCGTGATTCCCTTTCAAAAGCAGACCTTTCATCTTGCTTTTAAACTCGTTGGCAATGGATATGGATTTGTCGAGGCACACGATGAGACGCGGCAACGCCCAGAGATACAGAGTGCGGTATGGCGTCCTCCCCCAGTTAGCGGCATACACGTTCTTCAGGCATGCAATAAAGATTGTATTCCTTTGCGCCTTTAACCCCTTTCCGATGGCACGGGCCTGGGCTTTGTGGTGCTTGCGGTACGTACGATAGGTAGCTTGAATCTTCTTTGCTGCCGAGATCTCTTCTCCAGTGGGTTCGTGCTCGCGTACCAGCCCAGGCTCATTCGGGGCTGACGCGAGTTCTTGCGGCTCTTCATGAACCTCGTCTATCGGATCGACTTCTGGCCCCTCAGATTGGGGCCTTTCAACCTCAACCTCAGTCTTTCCAATCTGAAGGGTAAGGCCAACCCGGGGAGCAAGAGCTGGCGCATCAGCACGTAAGTCCAAGCGAGCCAATACAAGCTGAGAGGCCACTAAAGACGGGATTTCGGACGGATTTGAAAAATGTAAATGCTGGATCCGAGGCAAGATCAGCGGCGGTGGAGCTTGCAGTGGGTCTCTTTGCTTGTTGAGCAGCTGCACCAGGTCCTCAATGACCACTTTAGCATCGGCGTCGTATTCTACTATCACCTTCAAGTACTCGGCGTTGTTGCGTGCTTGCACATACCTGGGAGCAGTGTGAAATTGGATAAATCGGCGGGAAACGAAAATGTCAGCTTACTTTCGATACAGCCTGTGCGTAGGTCCAGCTGTCTGCAGAGCATCAAAGATGTTCTTGACTTTGTGCCTAACTTCCTGATTTCGTACGTTGCAAGTCACTAGAAATCGCTGTTAGCATCAACGTCGTCCATATTATATAAGTCGATGGACGCACGAAGGCAGAGCGCCCTGCAACTATCAGAAGTTGTCATTAGTGGTGGTCGCTAGACTATAAATGAAAGGGAAACCAACATTCTGGAGGTAAAAACAGAGCAGAGTGTCGGTGTCAGTTTGCTATGCGACAGCGAATATACTCCTTTGGGTTTTTGGGTCAGGTCCATGATTTGGTTTGAGTACTAAACGGTCAGAGCTACTTACGGCTGGCACCATCTGATTGCAGGAATATCAACAAATCTTGCACATGATCCAACACATCTAGAATCAGACGAATCCTGATGTCCTTCTTTATGGATAGGTCTTTGTTCGAAGAGAGCCAGCCCCGCGGAAGGACAAGACCATCGAGTGGGGGGTGAAAGGAAAGACGCCATGTGATGGAAGCCTTCCCGACAACTTCTTCCAAAACATCACAGAAAACGGACAAGTCCACGAACAGAGCAGACTTGAGGATATGCCTTGTAACCAACTCAGTGCGGCGAATGATCGTGCATTCCGATACTGCGCATACCTTAAAACTAACAAACCCGCAGAAATGCAGGTTTGCCGGGTGCCGTCGAAAAGGCTGACAATATCTTCGAGAACATAGCGACCATCTGGATACACCAACTCTTGCACCCTGGCATGGTGAGCATTGAAATGAGCTCGTTTGATGCATTTCAGTGCATTAGATTCATCAAATGCATAAATGAGGCTCGTCAACTTCAGCACGGTCGTCAAAAATGCTCGGCGGTCATCGTCTGCACGCAGGGTATAAAGTGCATCCCGCACCCAGTGCTTCATGACGCCTATACTTTCGTGAGCACCAGGAATCATAGATAAGTCGAGGTCAGCGGTCGATCCCTGAACATGAGACTGGGGATTGAGGGCCTCATAAAGGTGACTGAGCCAGTCAAGGACGCTAGACGATCTCAAGTGAGTCGCCTACGAAACAAGGCTAGACCACCGCGTACCATTCCTTCCTGTCAAGGTGTGGATTGACAGAGTACATTAGTTGAAGGATGCAGATTTGTTGCAGATGAACGCCGATCCGAAGGTTGTATCGTTTAGAGTCCAGATCCGCGGATTTGACATGTTCTTGAGGGCAGTTGGGACGATTGCACAGTCCATTGACAATGAACGTCAAGCACTGCGAGAAACCAACTGCATCGAAGCACAATTCATTCTCTTCAGTGACTCGTTCGCATAGGTGCGCCGCCAAATACTTCTGCAGCGTTGCGACCATCTCTTGTTTAGAGAGGGTGATAACAGAAGGTTTAAGGCACATCGGCCCATCACAGTCGTCAGTAGCTAAACCACGCAGGAAGGAACCAAGTTCCATGCCGTACTCGGTGTTGGATATTTCTGTAATGCAGAATAATCGTTTGATAGAAGTGGCACTGAGTGGATCGGGGTGATAGATGATGTCGTGGACAAGGCGGGCGTATTTTAGGAATTTGTTCAGAAACAGCGACATCTCCAGAAGAGTATAAGATTTGAGTAACGGCAAGCGACTGAAGAAACGATCGAGTGCAAGTAGCGCGGCTGCGCTCCTCTGGCCATCGATAAACACGCGAGACAGTTTTTCAAGGCTGACTAGGTCCCCCTGTGCGATGGCGCGAAACATAGACACCTATGATTAGTCCACAGGTAAGAAGCATAATCCCGGATCGTTTCAAAAAGGAGGCATACTTCATGATGGTCCAACGGATCCAAGAAATCAAGGGGCAGTTGACCCGCCAAGCTCAGAAGTTCACTGACGTCTCGGTCGGCTGCCGCTTCCTCTGACGTGATCCCAAATGAGCATCGACGCCACAAGCCATCCAGCACAAGTTTAGTGGCCAGCCGGATTGCGTCGCTTGAACCCCTCTCTTTCAGGAGGTCTCTAATTGCGTCGAAAGGCCGATTCTCAGACAAATGAAGCTCAGCTGCTTCCAGATACCTTCCGCGACTCTCCAATAATGTAGCCCGGGCAAAGGAGAGGTCGTAGCTCTCCAGGAATTCCAGTTCTTCTTCAAAGGACGGAAACAACGGCAAACGTGGTCTAGGACAGACGTGTTAGTCAAGCACTGCGATATATGCAGTCACGAGGCATGCACCTGTCGACATCACGCTTGCTGCAATAGAATAACCGGCATACGTTGTACAGTTCTTCCGAGGATTCTGGGGAAATGTTCTTAGAATGCTCGTGGAGGACTTCAAGTGTCCTGTCAAAAAGTCCGACTTTCCGAAAGCGCCGTGCAGCGAGGTCGTATTCCCGAGCATCAAGGTATGCATCAGCTGCCTTCCGATCTTCCTCAGCACGCACGTAACAGTCCGCAGCATTACGATAATACTGAAGTTTGACCTTGCCCTGCGGTGCGTCGTTTCCGCTCATCAGGAAGGCATCTGCAGCAGTGAGAAAAGCGTCTTGCTGATCCTTTCGTGGCGCAACGCCGACTTTTGCACGAGCCACTTCTCGAAGGTGGAAAGCTTCACATGCAACTGCCATATGTGGCAGCGAAGCTCTAGCAAAGCAAAGCATCGCCTGGGGGTATCTTTTATGCTTGAACCAGTTGCGGCCGAGTGATTCCCATTCTGCCGGGGTTGAAGATGCAGCAAGGTGTGGAACGTCTGTACCAAGCGTACAGTTTTGGACCTGATTGCGCGAAGTCCAGATCATCTGTCGTGGTGTTAGTGGCGTCAATACGAATATTGATGAGTGGTCCTTCACCCGCATAGGCTCGCTTTTGTCAGACTTGTCAAAAATCCACAAGTTCTTCCTTGCTCGAGTGATGCCCAAGTATAGCAATCTCAACTGTAAGCAACGTCAGAGGGAGGTTGACGGGGTTCCTGATCCATTCACGTACCTCGCTGTATACCCCAGCGAAACGACCTTCATCTCTTCCAAAAGACGGTGCGTGCACTCTGGCCAAATCTTGACCATCTACTTTACCTTCTACATGGTTTAGTAAAACACGCCACCGTGAGATATCGACGGGAGAGTCCTCAAAGAAGTTATACAAGAGAACCTGCATCCAACGATCAACTTTGCATAGAAATAGGACATGCCTTGAGGCTCACATCATTGAATTCGAGACCTTTGCTGTCGTAGAGTGTCCTAGAGGAAGAGGTGATGAATTCCACCGCGAAAAAAACAGCTACATTCGTCATCTCACATGATCAGACCGATATCCCCGACTTCCTTTCGCAGCTTCTCGACTGCTTCGTCGTCCCGTACGAGGATGCCTTCAGGAAAGTCATGTAATCATCGTAACTGACTCGCATCGTATCATACTTACATTGCTGGGCCCCAAATTCAACATGGCTCCCCCTTTAAGAGAATAGTCAAAAGACGGTCAATGGAAAGAAAACGTCTACACACGATGCACCAAATAGAAACTCCTTGTATCGAACTATGTCCAATTGATCACAACCACGGAAAAACATTGGCTTAACATTGTCCATCATTCCGTATTCTGGCTGGAGGCCATCGATTGCATCGGGCCAAAAGCGAGTAAGGCGTTCAATGATGGTGTATGCACAGTTCACAATGCCGCCATGGAAACGGTAATTAATGGCAAGTTGGAATGTTGTAGGAGACGTGACTGAGCGATCTTGTATCGGATGCATGCTCTGATTTCGCTGCAAAATAATGGCCATACAATGAATTTCAGCCGCACTTGACAATAAATAGGATCATACTTCGATACGGTACAAAAAGGTCTTCAAATCATCAAACCTGAAGGAGCTTTCTACCGAAGTAGTCTGGGTGGTGTCACATGCCCAGAAAAGGCCTTCAGGATTCCGACAGAGGAGCCTCAACACTATAACAAACGTCACACTCCGCAACGCAGCAAAGCAGTGAGGTGCTTACAAAGTGCATCAATAAGCAGAACACCTTGCGCTTCATCGACGTAGCTGGATCATACATCGTTCAGGGAAAACAACCTTGCCATCTCGTGAGGATGGGGACATACAGATAATCAACCTTTTGGCCCTTTAACGGGGTGCCTCCCAGGAGCGTTTTGAGTATCGCATGCGTCCGATCCGCGACGTCGTGGTGACGACGTTCATCTTTGAGCTTGCAATATGCTTTGAAGATCGTATACACTGTTCGCCTCTGGTTTGCAAACATAGGGTTGAAACGAGCTGGGAGGCTGCAGTACGCCTCTTCGTCAAGGAATCCATTAGGATATGATAGTGATCTCTCAGATCCCTTGATGGTGCCTATAAGGGAGTTGGGCGATTCCAAACTCGCCATATGTCAAGACCACGTACCCATAAACTCAGAAAAAACGAGCCAGGGTTCTATGATATAACCAACTAATTGAGCTAAACTCGTTGGTATGAAAAATTCAGGTACACACCAAGGCCTTTTGTCAACCGCTGCGGGAAGTGTGGCCAATAGGTCCGAGCGAAGACACCATATGTCACGAACGGGTCTTGGGCTTGGACTTCGCCAGTGTTGACGAAAGGTTTCGCAAGACGTTGTGCTTCAGGGTCGTCACCACCCAAGACACCTGCGGCGATCATTCTCGCAAGCTAGGACCAGGAGAGTGAACCACCGGAATCACTGCTCGAGATGAAAAATTACCTTGTCGAAGGTCACGAACAAAGGGAAGTGATTCTCGTCTAGTGCACTGTATCTCTGTGGAATATCGGTTTGATCCTCGTCGTCGGCATCCATCAACCCAGATTCTGTATTCCGAGTCTGCATCCTTTTGAGTTCTTCAAGAGAATATCTGCCTAACATCAAAGACTCGAGTAGCTTCGTGAAATATTCCTGGACTTTTGCTGCGAGGACACGAGACTTGGTTACGAAGATCTGACGTGGCTTGGGCATACTGGACGTCCGCATTTCTCATGCCCGTTGAATCCCGAGCATCTTGAATAGCATCGTCGTCGTTTTACTAGTCGAGGAATAAGCCAAACTTGTTCGCACCAGTCGTCCGATCCATCGTACCCGGTACCACTCCTCCCCAAAACATAGTTGCATTCCACGATTTTACGTTGCTGTGGGCTGCGCACAGGTGGTTAATACACATTAGTTGGCAACCCAAAGGTTACTCGCGTTAGTTTGAAGACGTGTTGCACATCTTGGTTTAAAATCAAACCTGTCATGACACATATATATACGGTCACCGTTTGCCAGAACATGTGCACCGTGTAAAACTGCCTGTAAAACATGGTCACCACTTGGAGTAGGGGGTTGGCGATAAACATACTTGTGAGAAGGTAAGATATTTTTCGAGGCTGTATGAAGCCTTAGACTCTGGCGAGTAATCGGGGAGAATTTACATACACGACGAGGGAATGTAACTGTAGGAATATGTGAATCACAACCAGAAAATAAGATTGGGCAAACACACCTCCCCCATGTCTTCATCGGAGAGAACAAGCGGGGCTGGTTCGGCGTCATTCTGAAGACCCTCCGGTGGGAAGCACACCGGAAGATAGATGTCACTACGGGCATGTACAGGTTTCCGGACAATGCAGCTGTTGCAAAGGGCAAGATCTGAAAGTGAATCATCTTTCATGTCGTGGCGAAAATAAATCTCACCGCCGGCGGTATTCCTTGCCCCTTCCAGCAAGCTCTTGTCCCATTGCATCCCAGATGCGATTCAATCGCGTGTGGGTATATATACCATATATTTTGATCACTAGAACGATAGGTCTGTATTTGAAAGAACAACGGAATACTCAAAACCCGATACACACCTTGTCGATCTGCCTGGAAAGCATCACAAACTAAGGTCACAAGACATGTACTCGTTAAGCTCACCTCTCCATCATGGTCAGGGATAACATCGACTTGGTACTGTCTGGGAGTGGATAATCGTTCACTGTCACCACAAGAAAAAACGTACGACGAGGCGAAGGTCCTGCACCTCTGCTTCAAAAATAGGAATTCCAGAGGAATCATTCAGCCTTTTCTGATTTTCATCTGAAAATTGCCCGTTCGAAAGTTGTCTATCATAACAGTCAATTCGCCCAACAGCGGCAAGCACGCGACCTACTTGATCTTTTTCACGACAATAACGCATTTCTTTCTGTCTGCGTTCGCCAACTCCCGTAGTTTATTTGTGGCGTCGGTGCCAATGAGGATGCGCCACTCCCCGAAGCCATCCGCGTTTTCAAAATATAATACAGGCTTTATAGGCTGAACCTTTGAATACGCAGACGGCTTTGGCTTGACGACTTCGATGACTTTGGTTGGCTGTGGCGCAGAAGGGTGCACACTCGTGGCATTCCTTGTCGAGACATATGCATCCCTCAAATGCTGAGCGAGAAATGGCTGTAGGAGCAGTTCAAGATAGAACTATCAATGTGTCATGCAGCATAATTGCCATGGAACCCAGGGAACCTTCGACGCACTTTCAAGATCATCTTGAGATCGTCGCTGATCTTGCGTGCCATCTGGGAGGCCTCTGCATTGTTCGAGGGAACCGTGGCTTCAAACCTACGGAATGGCGTCATATCAATGGTAGGAGCGGTGTTCTTGTTCTTCCGCTTCTGTTTCTTGTTGCCCATAGAGAGCCTCGAAAAGTCAGTAGAGCACGACAAAGTGAGGACTGGTATCGCGTCCTCTGCATAAACTTTATGCCGCTCAATACGACTACGGATGGTGTCAGTGGAAAGGAGGTCGGAAGGTAAAGCAAATGTGACAGATGAAAGTCTCCGAAGGAGCATACTTGCAGATGATGCCTCGACAAGCGCAGGATCAGTTGGGTAGGTGTCCAAAATTCTGTGCACCAGCCCTTTCGCGCTTGGCAAGGCTAGACATAAGTCAGATACTAACAATGTCGGGAGGACGAGCACGTGGAACTCACCAGAGACGATGAATTCGAACAAATTAGGGATAGCACACAAGTCCTGCACTATCAGGTCCAGGGGTATGTCTGGTCCTGCTAAACAGGACTCGAGCGTCCTCAAAGCCGCAGTGAGGCCCTCGCTATCAGCAAGAATGCTAGGAGCGAAGATCTGCAGATCGAGGGTAGACTTCAAGTTGTCAAGTTGTCTGGCACGCATCATCCCACAGCAGATACGAAGTGGATACAAAGGGGTCACCGGTTCAACTTCCTCTTTTTATGAGTACCAGTGCACGAGGCTCGGGCCCAATTCTGGTTGGAAGCGGCCCCGGGTCACCAGGTGATTTGCTCGATAAAGGATTTGATTTCAAAGTCTTAGCGACGGGCCTAGTATGACCACCGTGAGAGCAGCTCGCTTCGGATCCCTTCCAAATGCGTGCAAGGCAGCACAAGAATGATGACTCCACGGCAGTGTAAACTGGAGTTAGGAGCTGATCACGGTGCTCACTTGCTGTAGAGAATCGTGCGCGCGCGGAGTCCGAAGGCCCATGTTGCGACTCCGCTCAGATCTCTGCTCCGTGGCGTGACCACAGTAGTAATAGCAACTTGGCGCTCACCGAGTCCTCCACACCCCAACTCAATACTATTAATCACTATACTTGTGATTGAACGTGCGTGCCCTATGTTATTACTGTAATATTCTCTGAAAGTTGTAACCGTTGGAGAGGGCCAATCCCGAGAGTGGTCCTGTCACAGTGATAGCACGAGGGGATGCCTCGCTGCGTACTACATGCCACCCACAGGTACACACAAATCATATCACCATGATACGCTATCGTAGGGACCTCTGGTACCGTCGCTGCCTGGCGTCCCTAGTCCACCGTTCTTTTCCATCTATTTGGGCCAATAACATCGCTATTATTCGCAAACCGATTCCTGTCAAGCTCTATATCTTCTTGTAGTTTGACGGCGCCGAAAGACGATGCACAACCATTGGCCATAGTCACGGTATTCGTGGATAAAGACAGTGGGATGATGAACTCTTCCAGTGAGACAATGCCCTCGTGTCCCAGTTGCTGATACTAGTGACGTCCGCCCCATCTGCACTGGTCACCGCCATTCATATCATTTTGTTGATGAGTCCTTCGAGGGTACATTGATATTGGAGAATGGGGGAGCCTTGCACTGACAGTCGAATCATATGCGGAAGACGTGCCAATTTGACCCAATATTCCGAGTTTTCCATTCTGGACATCCCCGGTGACCCGTTCCGCTGCACTCAGACAAGATTAACAGTGCAAGGTACTAACAACCGACGAAGTGATCATATCGGTCGTGATACTACTTACCTCGGTCGCTGGCGGGCTACAGCGTTTGTTCTGGTAATTTGCAGTACTGCCACGGCTGGCACACCACCTCGGTTCTACCATGATTTCAGGTTGCGCTAGCGGTACGTCCCTCGTGCCGGATACACCAATACATAACTACCTTCGTTTGCACTGGGTCGAGGATCTCGATCTCTTTATCACTTAGGGACTCGGGGATCAGGTATTAATTGTCGTGTGTTCGCAATGTCATCATCGAGGGCAGGTGGAGTCGCCCATTACTGTGGTCAGCCTAATCAGTTCGTTCTGCAAGAAATCCTCGGGCAGTGAGATGTATTACAAGAGAGTTCTATTCGACCACGACATCATGGTACTGGTCGCGGGTTCCCACTGACGAAGTGACGGGATGTTTCACAACTCGAGCGGTGGCGGTCAACGACTGTGCTATTGTGCGCAGAAGCTTTAATCGTCTGGTCGGTACTCGGTAGTGCGCGCGCAGTGTAGGTATGCATGACAGACCGAGCTTTTTGACCAGGTTATTCGCATGCCTCGTTCAAGTCTGGTTCGCAATGTTCCAGTAAAGATAGACTACGTCACTGCACGTTGTCAGTCGCGGGGTCCAGGAAGGACTCGGTTCGGGGGTGGTTGTACATCTAAACACTGTCGACGATACTAAATACATGCGGAAACTACATGAAGTAAAGTGGAGCTCTCTCTCGTACTAGCTCTTCTGTTTCAGAGTTGGCTTCTCTGGTTTGAAAACTGGTTGCTTCTCGACCATAACAAGCTTGTAAGCAACATGAAAGTCTTCTTGAATCTCCTGAGCGAGAGAGGGGCTCGGAAGTCGATGAATGAAATCTTTGACATCCAAAACGGCCTTCTTCATCGCTCCTTGGTCTCTTGCTTGATGCATGGATGCATTTGGTTCGATGGTTTTTTGTAGAAGGTGACCTTCTTTGAGCAGAGCACTAAGAGAAAACCGTGGTCGACAAGAACAGTCTTCTTCAGCCATTGGACTCACTTTATGCTACCTGCCCGCTTCCCTAATTCTTCAAGATGCTTGTGATCCCCCTTCAAAAGTAGTAGGCGTATTGCCTTCCTTTTAAGCTCATTGGCAATGGAAATGGCTTTGTCGAGGCACGCGACGAGATGGGGTAACGCCCAGAGATACAGAGTGCGGTATGGAGTCCTCCCCCAGTTAGCAACATACACGTTTCTCAAGCATG
>JBBPRR010000989.1:0-14071 GCA_038093115.1 Hortiboletus flavorubellus | reverse complement strand
GTGCAACGACAACCCGGGGAGTCTCGTCGCCATTCGGGACATTCCCATCAAGAGTTGGTCCAATCCCGACCTGGTCCCTCAGACAGCTGCAATCTCGAACAGGAATTCCCAGACGCAACACCGAGTCTCTTCCAGTGCCACTACTGCTGCTCGTCCTCGGGAATGAAGGTATCTCGTCATCATCCATCCTGAGCCGGTTATCGGTTTAGGACCCTTCGGTCAACCACACAAGTTGACGTTTCTCAGCTGTCGTCACCCGAGAACTCAAAGCTGATTTAACAAGTTCCAACATCTGCAGTGATCGCTGGTCCACTCCGTGGGGTTGGCATCCGCTACTTTGGTCTGGCGCTACGAGGTTGGAGCGGCCATCATACTGTCAACGTTCTCGAAGAGCACGAGGACACTGACTGCGAGCCATTGAAATGTGTGCTCGCTGAGCCGAGTTATTCCCTGGACCTGTACAATTAACGTTTCTTATCGTCGTCGTATAGCCCACCAATCCTTCACGCACTTCATTTGAGCCATCTTTCGAAGTGCAAGCAAACAAACCCTTGAAGTCGTCGTCGCAACCTCCTTTATTTTATACGTTGCATGCTACCCAATCTTGTCCGTATTGCCTTGTGCTATGGATATCTGCCCTGACATGCGCAGTTTAGAATTCAAAGACCCAATCTCGATGAGTTCGACTAGACCAAGCATTCGGGGGGGATTCCGATCGCTCATTGATAAAATACAAATACAGTTTAGAATCTAGATATGTAACACGACGACGATCGACTTCAATGTAATTGATCGGTGCGCCAAGGGGAGTGAATGTGGCACTTACTACCGATTCCAAATCGCAGAAGCGATAGCGACGACGTCCCGCATTTCTGCCACGTCATGGACCCTCACCACGCTCGCACCCTGTTGGACAGCACATGTCACAGCTGCCGCGGTCGCCCACACCCTCTCCTGCGCGGTCGTCTTTCGCCCCTTGTACGCTCCCTCCACGTCCGGCTCCTCCAGCACCGCCCCCAGCACCGATTTCCTAGACGCCCCAAACAACACCGGGTATCCCGCCAGCGCATTCCCAGCTTCGTCTGCCGTCACCCTGCTCAAATCACGCATCAGCGCCAGCTGACCCTTTACGGACTTGCTAAATCCGATCCCGGGATCGACGAGGACCAGCCATCGACGGACCCCACCCGGGCCGCGTACGATCGCATCCACCTTGCGTCCGAGTTCTGTCTGGACGGCCGAGACGAGTCCGTCGGGGTAGGCGCCATAGTCCTTGTTCGCGCCCGCGTCCCCGCGGGAGTGCATCAACACCACCGGTACGCCCAACTCCCTCGCCACGCCTCGCATCTGCGCGAGGTGTTCTGCGGACGCGGCGTCGGGTGGGTAGTTCGGGCCCGTAAAGGCGTGCACGTCGTTGATGCAGTTGGCGCCTGCGCGGACGGCGTGTTGGGCGACGTCCCAGCGGAAGGTGTCAACGGAGAGGAGGGCGTGGCGGACTGCGTCAGAGGTGTGGGCACGGATAGCTTGGATGACGGGAATGACGCGCTGGAGTTCTTGCTCGGCAGAGACAAAGTCCGCACCGGGACGAGTGGAGTAGCCGCCAATGTCGATCACGTCGGCGCCAGACGCGACGGCGGCGGTTGTGTATGCGATGGCGGCGGGTAGGCTGTTGTGTTGGGCGCCGTCGGAGAAGGAGTCGGGTGTCACGTTAAGTGTGGCCATCAGGTGGGTTTTACGAGGGCGACCATGTTCAGCGGGATCTGACGACATCGTCCAGTGCTTGGTTGTTGGGGGTACCTGTATGCCGTTGGTCTTGGTGACCTCGGTTTCGTCCAAGGGGTATTTCGGGAACGGCATCACTTTGAGCATCGGGACGTCGTCCTCACTCCGAGCAGACACCAGCTCGTCCAAAAGGGAGCGTATCGTCTTGTTACACGCGGGGTGTACGAAATGTGGAATCATGCTGTTCCGTAGAACTTAGTTCACGGTCGCACGGTCAACACTGGCGCAACTCACTCGTTCAAGGGTCGGAGCACAAATTCGCGCTCGCAGATGCGTGGATGTGGGATGACGAGCTCGCCAATCAAGTTGTCCAAGCTCGCCCGGCTGTCCAGAGGGCGAGTGTCCACGAGTTGATCGTCATACGTTAGAATGTCGACATCAACCGCACGCGGACCGAAGCGCACGCTAGGCACCCTGCCAACCACCGTCTCAATTTCCTTGACCAAGGAGAGTAATTCCTTTGGGGACAGGCTCGTTTCGATCTAACCAAGCACCGCGAACGACGATGAACATGGACAAAATAGAGAGTCGGAGCAGTGACACACCATACAAGCGCAGTTGGCGAACCGAGGCTGGTCAGTGACGTACATTGGTGCGGTCTCGTACATGAAACTGGTATCGACGACGGACGCCCGAGCATCCTCGGGTAAATGGCTAAGTAATGATGTTGGTGCTTCAAGAAGACGAAGCGCGGTCTCGATGTTGGCGAACCTGTCGCCAAGGTTCGAGCCGAGCGCAAGGGCGACAGAATGCAACGACGGGGATGAGCCACTGTTCGCCAGCTGTAGCTCAGCACGCGTGGACATGAGTAAGGGTGGTAAACGCTCCGTGGGTCCGCGCATAGAAAAAACGTCTGCAAAGTCGCTTCGTTGTCGAGTTATTTGGACTTGAGCGGAGGCCGCGAGGGCCAAGGCGTTCGGCTTCGAGAGCTTGACCGTCACTTTGTCGTCTGGGTCTTTTGCGTACTCGAGAGCGTGACATGCGACGGCCGATGCGAGTGCCTCTACGGTGAAGTATGTCGAGGCAGCGAATGTCTATAGAACCATTCGTAGGTCAGCGCCTCGCCCACTGTGCAGTGATACGGTTGTGCATACTTGGTGGATAGACGTAGAGAGGCGATGGAATGGGAACCCTCCTCGTATCGTGGACGTTTGTTGCTGCCTGTCGATGGTGACGTCGAGCACGACAGGTTGTTTCTCGTTGCGTTCCCGAGGGTTCACACCGATGATGACGGGAAAGGTGAGTCCACCGAGGGAGAGCCAGTATGGTCCCCTCGATGTCTGATCTCTCCTGCGCGTTGTCTCGATCGTGAAACGAGGGGAGGTATCCCGAAGCGTCGCAACGACACTCGCCTCGTCCACTTCAGGATGTGAACGAAAGAGCGACTCGAATACACGGTCGACGAGCGCTTCGAGGGATGCATGGCGTGTCTTGGGAAGGGCCTCTACGAGCGTTTTATACACGGCGGCGTAGTTGATGGAATATGTCAGGTCGTCCGAACGAGCTGCTCTCGAAATGTCGTGTGTGACGCTTAGAGAGAGTAGAATGGCCTCCTGCTTGTCGTCGGTATCATCGTCGTCGGCGACTGACAATGCGAGGACGAGCTCATCGATGCGAATGGTGTCGGTTGAACGATGCAGAGTGGCCATCACGTCGATCGATAGTGACGACTCGGCGTTACCCAAGTAAGACCCTTGTCACGAACCACTTCACGATGAGCGTCCAATCTGCATTAGACCAACTTGCGACATATCGCGCCCAAAACGCGCGCGCATCCCAGGACATATTCGAAAAGGGTGCGCTCATACTCCAGAAGAATGTTCTCCACAAGATGGGAGACGAAAGTACGTCTGCGCACTCGACACCGTTCTTCATTCTCATTCGGATTGCGTAGGCTGGGCGTTTCTGGAACAACTCGCACTCGCTGCGATAGACGTCGGACGGATGGACGTCGCAGATGTACGCACATCATCGTGTACTTGAGGATCAAAGCGGTTGCGCTCACACACGCCTCGTCGACGCCTAGCAATGCCTTCGGATGCTCAACGACAAGTTTCCGGGCTCACCACGGGTAGACTGTCTCACGGGAATCCGCATGGAAGCCACCGAAACGCCAGAAATTTCTCTCAAGTACTACGCAGAGTTGTTGGAAGCGGATCCTACCAACGCAGTATGTGGACCAATCTGACCGAACGTGTGTCGTGTCGTGATACTTTTTTTTTTCTGGCTTTGCCCAGGCAATATGGAAACGCCGTATTTCAATATTCCGACGAACAGGCAAGATCGACAAGGCGGTTCATGAACTCTCACAATACCTCGATACGTTCTATACCGACGTCGAAGGCTGGCTCGAGCTGGCGGACATTTACGCGACGTGTAACCAGTAGGTTTCCGTGCCCCATGACGTCGGCCTGAACCATCGACACTGATTCAAGAACTGACCAGATACGAATACTCACTGCAATCACTGATGCATGTTCTCTTGCTCGCACCACAGAATCCGTTCTATGTGTTGCAAGCGGCAGAAACGGCATACACGGCCGGCGACCTCGCGCTCTCGATCAAGATGTTCCTCATGGTGGTCGATATGACCGATGGCGATGATTCCGAGTCACTCGTCGAATCGACACCTCTTGGAATCACCGTGCGTGCGTGGTATGGTGTCAAGCTCGTGAGTACCACGGCATATTATTTATGTTCGAACCAAGAAAGCGACGTTGACCTCGTGTAGTGCACGAGACGCATCGCGCAGGACGCGCGGCTGGCAACAAGCTCACCTTCCAACACTCCCCCTCCGAAAAATGTCGAGATGCTCGACGAGCTCTCCACGGAGCGTTTACGGGTCGCGTACTCGAGCTCTGGGCAAAAGGGAGAGATTGCAAAGGGGAGAGAGGAGGTGTTTGCTTGGGTCGCTGCCCCGTGACCCTGTCTTTGGTAGGAAGCTTACTACGGAAAGGCGTCAGATCACCAGTCATGCTAGCACGGCTAATTGGCTAATCTTGAGAATGCTTCTGCCTGCTGTGATGGTAGGCTGTGGTCGAATGTGGATAGAAGCCATCACACGAATCGCTTCGACGTGACAAGCAATCAGATTCCCTTTGTTGGGCCATGTGCATGAACCTGAAAAGATAGAACCTGAAAGGATATAGAACTGATAGAAGCTTCTGATGCATGATGTGCGAGGTTGAATAGAATACAAAAAAGCTACGGCTACATTTAATATTAATGTCAACAGGGGAAAGACTGTCCTGGATGTGAGTCCTCGGAGGTACCCACACGTTTCTGATCGTTCTGGTGCGGACCAGTGGGAAAGCCGATACTCTTACGGTTCTTGGATGGTCTGGGAAAGGCTCCTGTCTATCAACGGACCAAACCTAGCGAGTGGAATAGACGTACAAAAACGGCAGATTGATACCTGGGCTTCTGTACCGGACCGAGGACATAGGTGTTTATGTATGCGAGCAGTACGGTCTGAGATAGGAAGATGAATTTGTGGACCTCATCGACGATGATACCCTGGAGACAGGGGGCAGGTGTTTGAGCGACCTTTTCCAAGGCAACCAACTAGTCACTGAGAAAAGCGAACCTCTCCTTGAGGGCCTCTGTTTCTTTTCCAACTGCGTTCATCCTTGTCTGCATGCCATCTGTCTTTTCTTCCAGGGCAGACGTCTTTTGATAGACAGAAGAAACGGGTGACGTGACATCCGTCTCGGTGATGCCTTGTGCTGACAATTCATTACGTGGATGACCGCGCTCGAGAGTTCTCGTACCACAGGCAGTGCCTAGGTCTGGGTCTTCACATTTTTCGGGATCGGGGCTCAAAAGTGGGGGTAATGAAAGCGGAGAACTGGGCCTGGATCTTGGGCTGCGCGAACTGCGGGTGAATGGAAAAAATGAAGACGGACGGGGGCGGTGCTTACTGGGTCGAACGACGTTTGTGTTTTGGTGGACGGGTAAGGTGAGGCGGAAGGGCTCGAAGCGTCGAGTCCTCTGTCCGCTTGGCCGCTGGCGTCATGAGTGCAACCGTGGAGCTCCAGATAGGAGTCACGGTATTGATGAATCTGTCGGAATGGGAAAATGATAATTTAATTCCTGGCCTTGTCACTTCACGCAAGCACTGTAAGACCCCGATCAAGTTCTTCCCTTCCCCTAAAAGTCAAGTCGAAGTCAGTGCGATTGTCGCTCCAACCTGAATAGTTTAGTATGTCCACCACCTGCTAAATTTGGTAGTCAGCAAGGCGTGGTGGCACGTGTCTGACGTGTCATCCGATCTTTGGCCAGCCTTTGAACAACCACCACCCTTGTGCCGTCGAGATGTTTGCTGAAGAGTTCAAGACACTTCGCAGACTTGGCTTCCGTCACGTTTGTCTCTTCTTCTCGCACCTATCGCCGTTCTGAGAAAGCAAATGGTCTCGTCCAGCTTCTTCTTCAGATACTCAATTTTGCATCGGTCGTCGCATCTGGGTTGATGCTATGGAAAGGTTTGGGCCTGTTTTTCAACACCGAGTCACCCATCGTGGTCGTTCTGAGGTACGAGTTTCCACTTGGTTGTACTGTTTGTTTGACACGCTGGCAAACCCCAGTGGCTCCATGGAACCTGCATTCTACCGTGGAGACCTTCTCTTCCTGACCAACCCGCCCAACGCACGGTATCAGACTGGTGACATAACTGTGTACAAGGTCCCGAATGCGGAAATTCCCATCGTGCACCGTGTGCTTGAGACGCATGACATTCTCGTGTCCAACTCGACGCGCAGATCCAAGAAGGACCCGTTCGTGCCGCAGCTCTATTGTGCGGTTGCCATGTGTTCACCACGTCCGACAGGTTCGCGAAATATGCGCCAGGACCGAACCAGTTGATGCTCACCAAGGGTGATAACAACCACGTTGACGATGTTGAGTTGTATCAAGGCCTCGATTTCTTGGAGCGACGCCACATCATAGGTAAAGTCCGCGGGTATGTGTCTATTGGTTTTTGGACAATTGATTTTGTTGGATTTTAATTTCAATTTTTTCTCTCTTAGCTTCTTGCCATATATAGGATACGTAACAATCGCCATGGTACGCACGACTTTCATTGGTTCCTCATCTCCGTGGCAGAACCTGAAGGACAATTGTTGCAGAATGATTTCCCGCAATTGAAATATGCACTGCTGGGTGGATTGGGATTACTGGCGCTGATACAACGCGAATGAGCGTGGCTATTGATGTACCCAGGGTTGGTAGGGAACCAGATCAGATTTTGACGACGCTGGCGCATTTTTGGTCACCGGGAGAACCGAGTTCGGACTGTACAGCGCAGGATGGCAGTTGGGGCGCCATATTCTTGCGCTGATCGCGGTTAGTGGCTTCGCGGGGTGACCCTGGTCGCGTGGCGCGCACGCGTGATCGAAACAAATTATTCGCAAACGCCCGCCATTTTGTGTGTGAGACTGGTTCAACTTGGAGCGAGCGGAACCGCAGGTACGGTACAAAACGTTGATCTGCTTCTCGCGTCCGAAATGGATCATGGAAGCCGTTCGCGTGTTCGAGGACAGGCCTGACGGGCGAGTCAGGGTGAATTACATAACGAATAAAGGAACTGAGTATTCGGGGTCCTGTCGAGACCCCGGGTGTGTCTCCCGCACTGTCAAGGAGGTGCATTGTGCAACTAAGCGGACAGATCACGCCCCTTGCCGTTCTCCATCCTCTTGCCCGTTCGTTCCTCCTCCCTCCTCGTCCTCCTCATCTCGTCCGGTTTTTTTCGCCCTTTTGCGACCCCCTGGACGCCGTCTCGTCATGGACCCGTCCCCGCTTGCCGACGCACAATCTCACCACCACTCTCAGCCCGGTCCCGCTCCATCCACTGGCCCGTACGCCCGCTCTTCCTCCTCCTGATATTCCCCTCACCTTCTACAGCCAAATTCGTTCTCGAGTCACCGTCGTCTGTGCAGAGGTACGTACAAATCTCGCTCATTCTGGCCCACGCCTTACCCCACGTAGTGCAAGCGTCTTAAGCTCAAGTGCGACCGTCGCACACCCTGCGGATCATGCACCAAACGCGATACGGTCGCTAGGTGTGTTTATTCACCAGCAGCGGCAGAAAAAGTGTGCGTAATACCCCTGTCATCTTTTCCTCCGTCCCTTCCCTCATGTCCTCCATTAGCGACTTGCACTCCCTCAACAACCGCCTTATCCAAGTCGAGTCTCAGCTTGCCCAGTTTACCGCACCAGGTGCACGCTCGCATAATTTTTGCAACCAGCTGCCCGGTCCGTCAACACAGTCTGGTCGTCCTCTCCTCGCAGTCGGACAATCAGGTTCTTCTCTCGCGATTTCGCTCGACGACGTCACTGCCATATGGCTCGACGAACTCGATCTCAGTAAAGACATTCTGCCTGTTCAATCCCCTCCCTCTAATCCATCGTGCCCTGCCTACTCTTCAAATTATGTCAAAGTCGAACCAACACCTGCCACGCTTCCCTTCCACGACCCTCCCAGTCCTTCTGACCAACCCGTGCATCTTCTTCTCCCCCCGTTGACCGCTTATTACGCTTCCTTGTCGCCCACAGCAACGGAGCCCCCTTCCGTAAATTCACGGTTACTCATACATCTCCCTTTTGCACCGCGAAGGCGACAAAAACTTTATGATAACGTGGAAGATGTTCTCAAGATGCACCCTTGTTTCAATTTCAAGCACTTTAAAGACCGTGCAGAGGCGATGTTCAGGTGGTCTTCAGAAGTCGACGGACACGACAATTCGTATGCTGAATCTTCGACGACCCAAAATGGAGTTAATAGCGCATCCTCGGCCTCTAGCAAGCTTGAAACTGCCCGTGCAATATTTTTTGGGCCTCCAACGCCGACTTCCAGCCGCACACAGTCCAGCCCAAAGCCTACGCTCTCCTTCTTTGCCGCTGTGGCAGCGGCTTTCGCACTAGGCACGCTGGTTGATAGAGAGATTGCCTCCGAGGAAGCTCGTTTGGACGTTGCCCACGGAGACGGTGTGACTCCGGACGATTCGTCATCTCGTCCACCCACACGGAAGAAGCCAGATCTACTCCCCGCCCCGAACAAAAAATGCAAAGGCGTTTCCAAGGATGCCATGACTTCACCCTCCGTGCTCTTCGCACTTTCTCAACAAGCTTTATCGCTGTTTGAAAAGTCAAGTCCGTATGATCTCGATTTTCTCGTGGCCATGATTCTTCACGTGGTGTACGCACTGCATGACAGCAGAGCGCGTGTGGTCCACACTCTACTACCCGAGGCAAGTGATTTCGATCGTTGATGAATGATGGCTAATCACCAGTGTACTTCATCTTCCGTTAGGTTGGTAAAATGGTCAACATAGCTCGCACAATGGGACTCGATATCGATCCTGACGAATTTCCGGGTAAATTCAACTTTTTCGAGGCCGAGTCAAGACGGCGACTCTGGTGGGACATCTTCTATTATGACTTGTGGGTCGTTTCACTGCATGTCATTTCCGTTGCTCATTCGCGGGGACGCCGCAGGTTTATATCGGACTATATGGGCCGATCGCCCCTTATCTCGGATACTGAACACACTACACGCCTTCCCATGGATGTAGATGAAGACGTTTTCACTCCAGCCTGTACCACCGTCCCCCTTCCACGAAGCCCCCTCTCGCTATTGGAGCCGAATTCCTCAGATTTCAAGTATTTTGGTCTCAAGTGCCGGTATGTTTACCTCATTCAATTCCGTTCGTCCTCATGCTCACTTGGGCACCAAGCCTTGCACAGCTAGTCAAGGATATTAAAAGACGCTCCCTCAGAGATTCTGTGCAGGATGATCCGGCCGCACACGAGCAATTCACGCTCGAGCAGGCAGCCTCGTGCGCGAGCGAAATCAAGCAGTGGTTTGCGGATCTGCCGTCCACATTCCGAACGGACATTGACTCTGACCCTGGAGCCGTGCAGGTGCCTCAGTCCGATGGGAGTTCCCCTTCGTCCGCTAACCACGGCGAATCAACTCATGTTTCTCCGGTGCTCATGGCGCAACGATGCGAGTTGGCGGTCATGGTTCAAAGGTTGATCATGAAGCTTTATATTCCCTTCTTGCGACCATCTTATGGCCACGGGAACACGACATCGTACTACCAGGCTACAGTTGGCACTTTCACTGCGGCACATGCGATTATTCGTTCACTCAGGGCGCTATGTTCGATGTGGAAGCAACGTCCTGATCTTCGCGGGCGACGGCCGATGCCTGCGCTCTTCAGCTTTTACTCATTCAGTAGGGCGCTCTTTGACGCAGCGGTCGCATGTGCGCACAACGTAATCAAGGATCCCAACAGTGTCTGGGTACATACCGCTTTCGAAGATGTTAGCTATGCACTCGAAGTTTTGCGCGACCCAATGCTGAACACGGGGCGTGGCCCTGTGCGCGGGGGTGTTGAAGGAGGCGTACAAGAGGCCATCAAGATCGTCGAGCTGCTGCAGCGTAAGGCTGAGAGTGCGCGCTCCGGTAGCGCGGATAATGCTTCAGCGGGGACGAAGAGAAAGCACGACGAGATTGAAGCGGATGTTGAACAGCTGCGCCACGGCTTTCGCTTCCCGTTCGTCAGCGCGCCCGTTGTGTCCGCCATCGCATCGATACCAACGGCTGATTCTTCCGCTCCGTTGTCTGCCACCCACTCACGCCCTGCGACAGCACAATCTGGCTTTCCCCCCGATCAGCAAGCACAAACTGCCAGCCGTGCCAGCTCCGCAGAGGAGCAACACAAGCGTCCGCCGTCGGCTGTCCCAGCGGTTACGCCAAAACATGGATCACATCCTCCAAAGTCTAAAGACAAACACGCCAAGAAGGTGCCTTACCCCCAGACTGGTATTCGTGTTCGAAAGGAGCCATCACCGTTCACTAAGCTCTGTATACCGCCTGCCGTCCCTGCCCCGCCCAGTGCGAACAGTGACCCTCCGGCTGTCCGCCAAGCCACTTCAATAGCCGCGAGCCCGGCTGTGGAGCATTCACCGTATCCGCAGCAGTCGACCCCTTTCGCCGAAGCTACTCAGAATATGGGTACCCACCATTCATCTGTCCCTCAAAAGCTGGATGGCGGTTCGGTCGACTTCTTGGTCCCTTATGGTACCGGGGATGAGGCGGTGCAGGCGCAGGGACAGATGAGCTTGGATATGTCTCAATCGCGACGGTACTGCCAGACCGAAATGGGCCAGGACGTTTCGAGTTCTCAGCCAGTTGCCAAGGTCTCTCCAGGCGTTGCTACCTTCGAGAGACCACACAGCGGTCCGTTTACTACCTCGAGCCCCGCGTCGTACGCACCGTCTAGTGGAAGCTATTCAAATATCAATTCACCGTATACGAACGGTGGTACGCAGTTCTCCACCACGCCTTCGCATGAGCAACAATCGTCCTCATTTGACATGTCAGCTCCCACGCAAAGCTACTATCCATATGATCCCCAGTCTCAGACTCACCCAATGACGCTTGTTGGGGTGAACCACGGCGGGGACGATGTGTCGTTCCAGATGCGGGACCAGGCGGTGCCTCAAAACGGTCTCTTTCCGTACCAACACGACAAGCCGCATCAGGGCGTGTATGCTTCGGAACAACACGTGCAACCGATGACGCAAGCGTGGAACCCACAAACGGGCACGATCTCGGAAGACACTAGCTTCTGGCGTTATGACCCATTCACGGCATAATCACGACGCGCTCGATCCCCTCGGCGTAATGTTTTCTTTCTTTTCCCGCATGGGCCAACTCGTGTTTGCTTTGTCATTTCGCCTTCTGATTCTTTCCACGCCTAATATGTGCTCATCCTATCCTGGGTTTTGACGTCGCCGCTTCGGTGGTCCCTGGCTGCTATTGGATCCCCCCTGTGTATTTTCTCGTGGACCCCTGGTTGCTTCCATCTCCTCCTAACTATTGGATCTACGTGTAAGCTCGTTTTCCGTATTCGACTAAGTAGCTACGCCCCGGATACCTCCACACACTTATGTCCACGTTTGCTCGTTTCCTTTCGAGATCGTTTTTCCTGTTATTCTACCCGTCCTCTGTTACTCTTACTTTTCTCACTTTCGTCGTTCGCACATACTGTAGCTTTAGGTCTCTGTGGTTGTTAGAATCGATCTACTTCTAAAAGGAACCAGTGCTCACGCTCGGACCGCGAATGGGGCACGGTTTTCAGAACCGCTCTGGGAGACGGGTTCACTAGATCCCCATATTACGCATGCCCTACACGCCACCTAACAACGCAGAACGCTCACTACTATCCCCTCCCCCCGAACCAGCACCTGCTCAGTTTTCGGCAGTCACAATTACCCACGAATAGTCACAGACCGTCACACCGCTGGATTCAAACTCCGGCCTCGGGTAGCAACATAGACAGCTTGAATTCAAGTTGTAAGTACTGTATCTAACTAAAGGGCGCTTGCCCCGGATCGTAAGTCATAGCTATGTCTGGCAGGCAACATTAGGTCGCATGAAATTTGGGTGACTTGCTCACCTTGTGAACCCTTGCAGCCGCTTTGATGGTCTTGTAAGTCCCATCATTGAGGTCCTTGACAGTAAGCTTCATCCGGGTCTCATATTCAGAAACCCTGGTAGAAGCTTGCTGTCCCTGGCGGCCCGCCATTGCCAGCAACCGCACCCTACGACACACGAGTGTGCCGAATCATTGGACGCGTCGGGACGCGTCAATGCGACTCGGATGTATTTCAAGTTCCGCTTCGGCCCACTCGGCGAGTGACATTTGGCGTGACAAAGGTCAACTTCACGATCAACAGAACCACTGCATCATTTTTCTTCATTCAAGTTCGGAGGTGTATGTATAATACAAGAAATAAGATGTGTATAATAAAATGGTGAGAATGTTGTGTTTTTAGTGGAGTGCCGAAAACTGAGTAGGTGCCGGTTCGGGGGGAGGGGATAGTATCCGTGACACGACATCACAACTCCGTCAAGAAACTGGCATCACCTATCTACCTAACCCCCCTCTCTCCCTTTTCTTTAGTTTCTCGGCTCCCTTATTCCTCTTCGTGCCCAAGCCACTTCGCATGATTAGTCATGCACGGTCAGCACCTATCACCTTGAAGGTTGCCGGATTATGTAATTTAAGGGGAGTACGACAAATCGTTTCAGAGAATGTCACGTCAAGTACTAAACTTCCGACCGAGCTGGCAGACTATAATTGGCTTAGAAAGGCCCAAGGATGGGACGGTGCCTCGTCGATGCGGTGCCGTTACTGTACCTGGTTTATTCAATTCAAGGCGATAACTAGTGCGGCCTCAGCATCCATCTCGAAACGCATTTAAGGGACGCTAAGCCCGAGTGCTGTGGTATGTACTACTGTGTCCCGGTATGCTCGTGAAGTAATGATATCGGTTCATAAAGTTCATCTCGTAACACGTCCGGACGTGCCAACGCACACTGGTGGGCCTGTCAGGTCGCTTGGTTTTGGATGTGCTGCTGTCACTGCGAGATTGGGTGAGATTGGCAGCATGCCTGAAGTGCAGTGTCTGACGATTTTCGGTATTACCCAGAGCTCGACGTCGTACCGCGAAACGAGACCAATGTTCTGACTCTACTGAAGCATGGCATGCGGCTCGCGAGCGCAAGATTGGTGCACCATCATTGTGTACCGATTCAGAGTGTCATATGCATTGGAAGGGGCAGTGATGGCATATGTCCGACTCGGATGATATGCCGATATTGGTGTGCAGTGGCGTTGTCGATGTCTGAGTCACTCAGTGGCGGCGCTCAACGTTCAACGTACAGCTGGCATGGGAACGCTCGTTTTTCTGGAAGCAAAGGTTGGAAGAGAGTCTGTCGACACCCTCAACCGCCCCCCTTAAGGCCAAACCTGTCCTTGAAGCTCGGGCTTGCTGTTTCAGCACGCTGCGAGGGTTACCGACCGACGGGATAGTCGGCGTTGTGGTGATTGCAGTTCAAATGCTCGACTGTTCATTTTGCGCGACGAAACCTGGTTCACCCATTTCGGCTGAGATAGAGGTCAGTCTTTGGTTTGCGCTCGCTGCAGAGATGATCCTCCTCGTGGCTGCCCAATTCGTTTGGGAGTCATCTCAGATGTGCAAAGGGTTGAAGCAATGACAACTTGGTCGCCTTGTCATGATGAAGCTTTTTGCCAGAGAAGGCCCGCTCTACTTCTCTGCGCATATCTACATCTCGTCCTTTCTGTTTCAACAGCGCTCACGCTCGATTCCTGTGGTACGGCAACCTCTTTTCCACTCTCATCAACATCCTGGTTCTTGGGGCCGACCTCCCCACCACCAGTGTGGATTTTTGAATACGTGCCTGTGATCACACTTACTC
>JBBPRR010000988.1:0-14071 GCA_038093115.1 Hortiboletus flavorubellus | reverse complement strand
TACCGACATAGCCCTCAGGTCGGCCAGATTAAGTATCGTATGCTCGATCGTCCGCCTCGCACCCAGAGGTTGGAAGGTGCGAAAGATGGCAATCGTCTCAACTGCAGCGTTTATCATCATGTGTCTGTCGAAAAGCCATGCCATTGTACACACGACACATGGTGGTATACTCTCGAGCTGATTCATTGTCCTATGGGGGTTGCCATCAGTGCCTCGCAGTTATTTAGCAAGTTTCCACGTAAATGCCCAAGTCTCGAAAGCAGTTCTCCAATCTTGAAGTCGACGCGACCTCCGATATCCTCGTGATATTGCCAATAATGCCTGTGCGAGAAGGCAACATGCTTCGAGATCAGCGCATCACAGTACCGTCTGTGTTCTCAAGTAGCAATTTCATCTCTCTGATCAGTGTCGTACACTTTGTCGTCATGATCATACCTGACACATATTTTCAGTTGATCACGATTCACGGGCAACTCGAGGCACGTCATACGACCTTCCATGGATTGTTCACCCAATATGTGCACTAGTAGGTCGCACTGTCAGTCATTATTTACGATTTGTTGGCCGTTGTCACTCGGACCTACTTGCTCTTGCGCCGGAAAGAACTCGATCTTACCCGGAGACCCACCCTCACGTCGCGCACTGTGTGCTTCACGACTACAGTCAATGTAGGTGGGTTGGGAAGGTTGTTTGCAAGAGCGACCCGAAGATACGCATTGTACCCAGGTTAGTTCGGTTTTCATCCGTCCACATACTCCGCAGAAATTTTCAAATGAATGCGTGAGTCCCTGGAGTCAGGTATGTCAATTCGTGTTGGTTCCTGTGGGGTCGGACAAGGACGAGGACAACAGAAATATTAATATTCGTTGGATGGGGCCAAACATCCTAGGAAAGGGACAGGAAGAGTTCAAGTTGTGAACAAACACGTCATCGAGACTCGAGGGTAATGTTAAAACAACTTTTAAACCAAATCCAACACGGAAATAGCTACCCGTTGCCGAAAGCATCATCAGCTTGGAGCCCAGTCTAGAGTTGAAGAGTATGAGATAAATCACAATCACAATTTTATTCCCCACCGCGGAGGATACAACTACATTCATACCTTTCAGCAAAACACGCGAGTGGTGGGAGAAAGTTGTTGGTTCGAAAAGAACTCGAGTACAAGAGGACGATACCAGTGAATGAGTGCAGTGGACAACAAGGACAAAACAGCGGAACATGCAACGTCTACATTAGCACAGGATGGTGAGCGCAATGGCATTACTTCTTTCTGGGATTGGCCTTGGCAACAACCGGTTGGTGTCCAGGTGGCACGTAGTTTTTAGGGCGACGAAAAAGGAGGACATGGGGTTCTGGCGCTGTAGTTCGAAATAAGAATCGTAAGGACGAAAGAAAAGTCAGGTCAGACCGTGGACTTCGTAATGTTGCCATCCCAGGCTTTGAGTGATACCAATCCCCCTCCACTCTGCCTCCGAGAGGAGGCGAAGTGTGCCTTCCTTCTCATCGAACAACTCCTTTGGTACCAGCTTCAAAAGAGGCTTTGGTAAGATGACGTGACGGTATTCATAATGGTCGTCTGAGTATCTGTCTGAATAATGTATCCTGTGGACTGTCGTCAATTCCTCTGGTCTGGCATCTTCGGAATGACCTACTTCTCGATGTACTCCTCAAGCTTGCTATTAGCCGTGCGGTCTGTCATCTTGCCGGATAGTGGGTATATGCTCGCGGGTAAAAGGGATACTGGATCTTTGCAATGGAGCCTTGCTTGTTGAAACGTTGACCGTCGTCAGCACTTCGGATAGCGCGATTGAATGAGAGATGACGTGACTGCGCGTCTGTGACATGTCACACTGCTCTTCGGACCGGGTTCAGTTACATTCAGGAGCGTCGCGCGCGAGTTTTGTTCTTAACCACCATGGATCACAACACTTGGACTCTCAGGAATTGGGTACCAAGGCAAAACAATGGTTTCCGGCCCCATGAAGATGGATATAATATAGAGCCGTATTCATCTCCACCTTCACAGTCGCAGAATGCTATGCACATCCATCGCGATTTTCCCCGTTTGTGCAGTAATGCTGGTGAGTGTATGCACCTTACCTATCTTATAACTTGGTATATGCTACATCAGATCTCTCTCCGACGCCGCCAGCATTGCAGGGAGCGAGTTATGGTTATGCCCGTTCTCCGTCACCCCCTGTGAGACTTTCAAACCGCGACGGATATGATCGCGGTGAGGTACAATCTTTCGGCTTTCCGGTTCGACAATTTGGGAATGCGCCATTGCATGAGGGGCATGGTAAGTGTTTGCTCTACTTCAACGCATGTTCTCCTTGCATCCTACAGAACTCTACAACCATAATATGGATTTGGGTCGCTCGGAGATGCTGGGGTCGCATCAACCCATCAACTTAGATCAGTATCCTTCTCGGTTACCCCGTCCAACTAGCCAAGACGAACGTGTACCTGGATACCACGTTGTCCCTAGTACTGGGAATACCACACGAAACGGATTTGGGTGGAGACTACGTCCTGTTTCCGAATTACGTGCGTCAGCAAGGATCTATCGTTCACTTCTCATCAAATGCCAATCTTAGCCGATCGGTTCCGTGGCGTATTCAAATTTGGCGTATTCAATGCGATACAATCGGCATGTTTTGACCAGGTTTGAATCTGTTTACACCCGCGAGATAGAATTCATCACTTCCTGTAGGTTCTAGATTCAGAGGAAAATCTGGTAATTATACTCCTCAGTAATCAGGACATATCACTGAAAGGTTCCCAGGTTATCAGTGGTTGGTTCCGCGACTTTTGCACTGATCGTAATCCCTTAACTACTCCTAGCGCCTACTGGAAGTGGAAAAACTGTCCTTTTTGAGCTGAGCATAATTCGAATGTTGACACAAACCGCGGATGATGCGCGATCCGCCAAGTGTGTTTATGTTGCGCCAACAAAGGTCAGGCTTTCATTCTTGACTTCAAATGCGAGTTGATCGAAGATTTCAGGCATTATGCGCCGAGAAGCATAACGAGTGGACCGCAAAATTCGGAGGGCTTGGTATTAAATGTAGGTACCTTGCCAGTACCAAGGCTATATTAATAGTTGACCACTACCTGGGTTAGGTTGTGAATTAACTGGCGATACTCTTCTACTAGGAAGAGGAGTCTGGGGCGATGCCAAAAGTTCACACATAATGTGCGTACCGGGCAAGTTTGGTTGGTGAATTGATTGACACATTACCTTCACAGCGTAACAACAGTGAGCCTGTTGTGCCGTTTTTGTCTCCGAACGTTACTTAGTGTTATTTTAGGCTGAAAAGTGGGACAGCTTGACGCGAAATTGGTGTGTTCCTCCATTCTTGGCGCAAGCTTTGCGATGACCGATTGGTTAGGGCTGATCACTCTGGGATACTATCCCGGGTCAAATTATTCCTGGTGGACGAAGTACGTCAATTACATTGCCTGAGGACACTATATGGATCGTTTATGTCGTATTCAGGTTCACGTCCTGAATGAATCGCGAGGTAGCACTCTAGAAGTCGTAGTTTCCCGTATGAAAGCACGCGGATCCGGTACTCGATTTCTTCTCGTTTCCGCTACTGTTCCAAATGTGGAGGATGTTGCGCATTGGATTGGGAGTCGTGACAACAGTGACCAACCTGCTAGAATATTCAAGGTTGATTCACATCCTCGTATGCTTTCGTCTTCTAATAGATATTTACAGTTTGGTGAAGAATTCCGGCCATGCAAGCTTACAAAATTCGTTTACGGTGTGGCAAAACCCAAGGGCCTGAATGATTTTGCATATGCCCGTACCCTTGACCTGCGCTTGTTCTCTGTAATACAACAGCACTCATCCAACAAGCCGATCCTTGTCTTCTGCCCCACCAGGAAAGGTATGCAAGAGTCCGTGATCTCTGACATAGAGAGCTTGTTATTTTTAAATCACGTACAGGCACGCTGGATACAGCCAGACAATTGGCAAAGGATTACGACCAGGCGATGAAGGGGAAAAAGAATCTGCCGTGGCCACCTCCTACACCGTAGGCTTTTCCCACTTTCCTATACTCCTTTGTTCATCTCTGTCCAGTATCCACCAGAACTTTCATGATAAAGACCTGACTGGTGCGTCTACGCGGCCGGGGGATGCAATTGGAAAAAACCTGACAACCTGATAGCTCTTGCATTGGTGGGAATCGCAGTTCACCACGCCGGTTTGAGTACAGACGATAGGAGAGCGGTGGAAGAGTTATTTTTGCGAAAAGCCTTGCGCGTCTTGGTCGCTACATCTGTATGGGATTCTCCCATCTACACTTACTGCTCTCACTGCCTTGTAGACCCTGGCTGTTGGCGTTAATTTGCGTACGTTCGTTTTTTCCAACGGTGTCAACATCTCACCATCATCAAGCTGCCCAAATGGTTGTCATCAAGGGTGTCAAGCTATACCAAAATGGAGAAATGAGGGAGTACTCGGATCTCGATATCATGCAGATGATGGGTCGAGCGGTAAGTTTGCGTCTCGATTCCGTGTTTAAACTGCAGATCTCGTCGATTTAGGGCCGACCCCAATTTGGTACGTATATTTTTCTTTCTGCCACTATTCGCTGACAGGCATCTTAGATGACGAAGGTACCGCAATAGTCCTATGCGAACCAGAACTGGAGCATAAGTACCGCACACTCGCCCAGGGAAACACCACCTTGGAGAGTAGCCTGCATCAAAATCTTGCAGAACACTTAAATTCGGAAATTGGGTTAGGTACTATATCAACCGTCGAGAACGCGAAGGACTGGCTTCGACACTCCTTTCTCTTTCGTCGTATCCAAAAAAATCCTCGTCACTATGACATTGGGAAAGACGAAAATCAAACTTGGGAAGAGAAAGTCGATGAGATTGTCATGCAAAGCATACATAGTCTACGTGACACGCAGTTGATTGCGTACATCGAAGGAGATGGAAAGCTTTCTTCAACAGAGTATGGAGATGTTATGAGCAAGGTAGGAGCGTTCAATCGTTGTGATACTCTGTAATAATCTTCCTAGTTTTATATTCGGCAAACAACCGTACGTGGTCTCACAAATTTCCTCGATTTCGACTCTCATTTTGATCGAAGATGCGAGCAATACTCAACCTCCCTTTTCCAACCACCATGCGCGAAATTGTGAGAGGCTCACGGAGTAGAGTAATTTGCATTCTGAAAATGTTTAGCTTGAACTCGTATCCGTCTCCGAAGAGTGAGTAATGTCCTCTCTGTAATCCTCCTGGGCCGATGCTCGTTGCAGGGTTTCGGACCTGAAGCTACGGAGCGGGGAGAAGCCAGTCTGTAGTAAGGTTGGCTGTTGAAAACTTGATATACTCAGCTACTTTCAGATGTATGAGAAGATTCGTCGTCATAACGATATTCGATTCCCTCCCAAGAAGGCAGTCAGTACGAGCGACAAGATACTTCTATTAATTCAAGTGAGAATCCAGTGTCGAAGCGGGGTCACAATTTCTCACAAAACCGCAGGCAGTTCTCGCGGGCCTTCCTCTCAACAGCCCTGAATTTAAATCAACAGAAGGCCAACCATATCTAGAAGCCATCTCCATATTCCGCCACGCGGCGCGCATTGTAACAGGTGGGTGATCACAGCACACGAGGTCATTACTCACTGCGTCTCAGCTGTAGCAGAAGTTGCTATTATCAACCGGAGTGGAACACAACTTAAACACGCACTCGAGCTGCAAGTTTTACATGAACCTTGAGTAGATCATTTTCTTCTCACGCCTTGCCTCACAGAGTACGTTGTTTCAATGCAAAAGCATGGGAGGATAGGCCACTGGTCCTCAGACAAATTGAGCACATCGGAGAAAAATCGTAAGTAGCAGCGCAGACCCCGGCCAATTGTAATCTAACCTCGCAACAGAGTAAAGGTAGACATTGAATGACATATCAATTGATGGGAATTGACTGCACAAGGTGCTCGCTGAGAATGGTGTTAACTCGATCCAAAAACTATTACAGACGTCTCCGCTTCGAATTGAAGAGGTGAGGGTTCCTTTCTGCCGTCCGTCGTCGCTGACAATCCCCAGCTTCTTAATCGCCGTCCTCCGTTTGGCTTCGAAGTTCTGGCTGCCGCGAATGAATTTCCAAGGTATTTTCTAGACATTAAGGAGCTAAGGTCTATCCGCAGTAAAGGAAACTCACCCGTGGAAGTGGAGTTTGTTGTTCAATGTGGTCTCACCTTTGGCGACTCAGTGCCTCAAAGATTCAAGAAGCCCAAGTCGGGTAAAGCTGAGATGACAACACTGCTAATAGTGACCTCCGATATGGTCTTTATTGACTTCCGGCGCATCGTGTGAGAGGTTCATCTCATCTCTATTGATCAAGCGTTGATTCGGATTTCATTTTTCGACGTAAGCACGAAGGCACTCAAAGAGAAGAAAGAATTTACCCTGACAGCGCAACTGACGAAGCCAAGCCAATTAATCACTGTGTATATCGCATCTGTATCCAACCCTTCCCTTTTTTTCGATGCCAAGCAGCTTATGAATATGTAGGAAAACGTCGCCGGCGTCGCCGTTGCTCGGACCCTGGCACCAAGTGTTCCACCGGATCAGTATCCAACACTGGAAACTCGACCGTTGACATCAATTGTATGTTCGCAATTACATCCGACCATTGGCGAGACATTTATGCTACCGAAGGAAATGGACTTGCAAGGACTCGAAGACGTTCCAGACTTCTGGGACATTGACTTAGACGATGATGATGAAATGCTCGATTCCAACACGCTGGACCACGCGAAACGAGGTGGGTTTACTGTCTGAAGTGGGCGTCCACTGATTTGTATTGTCCAGATGGACATTCATCCAAAGCGCAACAGCCTCAGCCGAATCCGCCTATAAAAGAACAGGTGGAAGGATACCCGAGAAAACGCCCCGATGGGAAGTACGAGTGAGTCGACACCTTTTTCTTTCGATTTGTATATGGTTTTCTACGCACCCTTGCCCAGGTGTGGACATGCTTGCAAGGACAAGTTCAAGTGTCGCCATTACTGGCGCGTTATCACTTTTTTGGTTGATATTTTTTTCTAAGCTCGATTTGCAGCTGCCAGGAAGGATTACTAGAACCCCCACGTGCGACGAAGAAAAGACAACAAGCTAAGTCGTCACAGGACGAGCAGAAATGCAAGGCCGGACCGACTCAAGTTGTACCAGAAAGCCGAACCAAGCCCGCTAAACGGAACTTCATCCCCCAGCAGTCAGATAAGATGCGTGAGAATGCCAATAGCGTGCGCCCCTTCAGGCCGAACTTGGAGTTGGCCAACCACTCCAAGAAGTCGAGGATCAGCAAAGCAGTGCCAAATTTTGACTTGCAGTTGACGACATTGAAACGCTCCCGGTCACCTACCCCAAGTGAACCTGAGCCATCGGATCACTGCTGCGACGAGCTTTTAATCTCTGAGGTCTGGGAGCAAGACAACACGACTTCAGAAATTAATTTTGTTGAAGTCGAGGGTTGCGAAGTCCCCCCGCCCAAACGAAGCAAAACGAATGTTGCCGCGGGCTCGCTGCGACCACTTGGCTCGCATAAAAAGGTTTACCGCATCTGGTCTATTTCTCCATACTGATAGATGTCAGGCCATTCTTCGACCGTCTATCAAATCTGCCAAGGAACGATTATTTCTTCCTGGCTCTAACGACGACGAAGACACAGCAGACCTCTTGGACAACCACTCTACGAGTAGGGACCCGACTTCCTACCTCAACGAAAGCTGCTCCGACGCTGCCCCTGATCCCGCTGTCGATCAATTCTCAACGAACAGTCAGAATATCATTCAACCAGCCTCCAGCCAATGGTTCAGGGACGATGCAAACACCCACCGGATTTTACTTGGTGGTGGTTCCGGCCTGACTACGCTACCAAGAAACACTCGAAGGCCCACCCCGTCAACCATAAGAAGAAACAATTCATACGCACTCTCCCCTTCGAGGATCACGGGCTTCGTACGGCGTTCCGGACCATATGTCCAAGATCATTCAACGATCGACGATTCCAAAATTCATCCACACAGTCTTGCTTCACATGGAGGAAATTTTCCTGTCACTAGCGGCATCAACTCAAATCCCTCTGTTGACCTTGGCGATACTGTGGATGATCCTCTTGCAGAATTTGACCGTTGGCTCGCGAGTGGAGCCGTGGAGATACTTCCAGAGTGACGTCACTACATCTCTCTTCTTGATGCGTTCGGACTTGCAGAAAGTTAGGCAAACCTCTATTTCCTTCTCGCAGATGCCCCTTTGGTCACGGAATATCACTGTCGAACCTTTGATATGTTGATGTCATCTTGTTCCATTTGATAGTAGAACGTCACTGCAGTTCCAGAATCCCTTGGTTTAGACGTTGCTGGCTTAAATCCCTCAAATGTAGCAGGTCCGATAGGTATCGCTGCACTCGGGCCTGTGCTTCAGCTTGGGTACCAGAAATGAAACGTCGTTTTTTAGTATTAACAACGCAATGGTGATTGATGATGTGGTATTGATAAGGTAAATAGTATGCTGTAACTGACCGGTGCTATCTATTCCGACTTCCCCAGGTCACCACCCATGCCTTGACTATCAAACACCTCCAGTACTCCCCTGAATCTCTCGTCCCAGTTGACGCCACTGCCCGGCCCAACAATTTTCCAAGCTTCTTCTTCTCCTCTCCACCTCAGTTCTTTATTGAGGCGTTCTGCTCTCAGTTCGACCTCGCTCGGCGGTGGTGTTCTCTCCTCCTCCTTAGTGGGCTCACGTTCACCACGCACAAGTTGTCGTGCAGTAGATAGGCGTTCAGGGAGGGCTTTGTAATACGATTTGCGAGAGGAAGCTATGTTGGATACTGGAGAGTGAGGTGTAAGCACAGATTCTGAAGATAAAGCGAAGTCGAGATCGCCGCCCTGTGGTCGACTCTGGGCGGGTTTCGTTTGTCTTTCTTCGTCACTGTCTGATTCCTGACCTTCACTGAATTGATTATCGTGGCTATCGTGAAGCGGGCTTGGACCTTGAAACTCTCGTGTTTTGTTGATGACTAAAGAGTAAGCAGCCTCGCAACCAATCTGTGTTTTGTGGCGCTCGTTGAAGAAACCCCAGATCATGTGGGGGACGAAGCGAAACCCGACATAGTTGACGCATGGAACGAGAAGGAGTGGAGGCTGGGGAAGGACAGTTGCAGGAGGCGCAGAATCTATGAGTGATGAACTTGACGCAGCAGGAACTTGATGCTTGGACGGACTGGGTAACTTGAGGGGAGAAAGGAAACTGGGGTTATGAGAAGGGGGGAGACGGGACAGAGTTGGTATTGGTTCAGCATTGTGGTCATTTACAATCCCAACTGGAGAGCTGTCGAATTCATCCGTTTCGTCAAAGATTCCGTCTGACGCCAATTCCTGCGCCAACTTCTCCTCTCTGTCTGTGAGGTCTAGCCCCCCGCTCCAGCCTCGTTTCAGACCAGCCATGTATTCTTTGAAGGTGTGTCTTCCTACAAGAACAATGCCTCCTGCGAGTTCTCGGGCACGTTTTTGTTCTTGAGTAGACTGGTTAGGGAGTCTGAGCGGGAGCGTGGTGGGCTGGTCAACTCCCATCGCGAGGCGACGATCTTTGATGACGGTGGAAGCGACGCGTTCGGCAAGGTCGCCCGAGTGACGGGTTGCGACAATATCATAGTCAATAGCGGCTGCGACTAATACGGGCTGTGATGGATGGGTTACACGTGCTGCTTGTCAGGGAAACTTGTGCACACCTTGACATACTTCTTGAAGAATCTGACGGCCCGTTGATGGTCCTCGTCTCCTGGCCACTTGGCACCATACACGACCACTTTGCGGGGAAGGTCTGTACTTTTCATGGGTTCGTCAGCAAAGTGCTTGACACGCTCAATGTATGACTGGCGGATAGCGCGTGCTTGGTGCCGGTCGTATGCATAGTAGGAGACGAGGGAAGAAGTGAGGGTGATGAATATGCACCAATTTCTTGACGGAAGACGGGGCCGCGCAGACAGCCAGCCTGCTGGGATGCCCGTGTACTCGAGAGCAGCCCGAACGCCAGACTTGCGCGACAGCGGGTCCATGGCACATTCAAGCAGAATCCATCGGAATTCGGAAACAACTTTCAGCACAGCCACGACGGAGCAAACACAGCCATACACGGTGTGCTGACATAACCGCAAGATATTCGAGTTGGACGTCGACCAAATGGCTGCTCTTGCTGCGTGCGTGATTTCATTCTGCTCCTCGTCGCCCGCCGACCCCTTGCCAGTGTTCTTCCACAACCCATCCACATCCCCGCCACCCCGGACGACGAAGACCAAGCGTCGTTGGCTATCCCTTCCCAGTCCATCTCTGTCAGAGCGGCAATCCCGCCTTACGGGAGGCGCAAAGGATGGAAACCGACATCACCAGAGGACTTTGGCACGTCCATCTACCCCTCCCTAGCGCTCATCGCTTACTCATCCGCCACAGGTGATGGTGGAGCCTACCCCGAGTGTCACGTCGCTCAGTATCCTCTCAACCTCGGAAAGCAAAAGGTCGGCTCCGTCTTTCCGTCCATGGACATCCCCATTGACCCGTCTCTCAGACACAAGCCGGAAACACGCTTGCACTCCGGGTCGATTCCGAGGGCGACGTTCGATACGATGCCATCGCACACCAAGGCCAGAGAGCCGGAAAGATCATACAATCTCAATTCAAAGACCTCGTCCCCCTTTCACACCGGAAAGACATCACTGATGATCAGCGCTCCATGGATAGACCGTCCGAAGAGGAAGTCCAGGCCACTGCAGAACGGACTCGACAAGCTCTCGAAAAGCTAGTCACCGGCAAAATTAAAGCTGCCCAGCCCAAGAACGTGCCTGATGCAGTTGGGAAGACGACATACGTTCGCTATACTCCTGGTCAACAGCAAGGTGGAGATGGCGGAGCACTGAAACAAAGAATCATCAAGATGTCCGAAGTGGTTGAGGATCCGTTGGAGCCCCCTCGCTTCAAACACAAGAAGATCCCTCGAGGGCCACCAAGTCCGCCTCCACCCGTCTTGCGGAGTCCACCACGAAAAGCAACGGCTGCTGAGCAGAAAGAATGGATGATCCCTCCATGTATATCAAATTGGAAGAACAACAAGGGTTTCACCATCCCACTCGACAAACGTTTGGCTGCTGATGGGCGAGGTCTCCAAGATGTTAGTTTTCCCTTGATTTTCTCTGTCCATCGTCGTGCTCACTATTTCCTTCCCCCCCAGGTATCCATCAACGATAACTTTGCCAAATTCTCCGAAGCCTTGTTTATCGCAGATAGGCATGCTCGTGAGGAAGTCCGGCAACGAGCACTTATGCAACAAAAGCTGGCACAAAAAGAAAAGGAAGCCAAAGAGGAGAACCTCCGTCTTCTTGCCCAACGAGCGCGTGAGGAGCGCAGCGGTACTGTTCCTTCGGCATCCTCGCGACCCACTGCAGAATCGCGTGCTGCCGTTTCCTCTGCCCTAGGGGGCTATGGGAGCGAGTCAGATGCTGAATCATCAGCTGCACATTCTGAGGACGAAGAGGACGAAGAAGCCGCCAAAATTAGGGATTCCATGCGCGCGGACAAACGCCGCGAACGTGAGCGAGAAATGCGGATGTCAAACATGGGCACGGAGCAGCGTGCTAAGATGCTCGCTCGCCAGCAAAATCGTGATATCTCCGAGAAGATTGCATTGGGCCTCGCGAAGCCGACGCTATCCAAGGAGAGCATGCTGGACTCGAGACTTTTCAACAGGGAGCAACTCAGTACCACGTTTGGGGACGACGAAAGCTACGGGTTATATGACCGGCCGTTGTTCCACGGGTCGACTGCTGTGGCGGCAATCTACAAGGCGCGTGGCAATATTGCTGCTGAAGGGAGCAACGAGGAGGCATTTGGTGGTGGGACAGAAGAGGGGATAGGGAATGCTCTCTCCAACGACCGCTTCGGGCTGGGCCAACCCCGCGTAGGCTTTGAAGGTGCGAGTGAACAGGAAGTGAGGGAGGGGCCTGTGCAGTTTGAGAAAGACTCAGGGGATGTGTTCGGGCTGGACAAGTTCTTGGACGAGGCAAAGGGAGGTCGGAAACGAGGGCTGGACACGGAGGTCGGGGGTTCGAGGAAAAGGGCACAGCTAGAGAAGGCAGGGGATGTGTAGCTTGGTCTGCACTGTATGCATTATCGTATTTTGTTCGTGCTCTGGTGCTCGTTTCAAATTTATTCCTTGATACTAGGTTTGCCTTTTGGGGCCGGGTGTTGTTGGCATGGTGGCAGCTTCTTGTGTTTCAGTCCCGCACGTTTTCTCATAGTTGTCGTCTCGTTCGTTCCATTCTACTCGGCCCCCGACTCTTCACGCTCCTTCAAGTTATACCACACGCCTTCCCTATCATTGACCAATACCAATTGCACTACTGCAATCGCAAAAGGCCTCTTGCAACGAGTCCACCACACCACCCAACCTATATCCCTTCCTCTCCCTCCTAGAATGCACGCAGGAGTGCGGCGCATGCCCGCTGAGCGGGCTCGCCATGCAAAGCGTCTGGGGCACGTTCAACAAGGGCCGGTATTTTTCCCGGTAGTCGCGGGTCCCAGCAGTGGTAACGCAATGACGACGACGACGACGACCTCCGCGACCACAGCCCCTACCCCATCTGCGACCCCATCTTCGAGCAGGGCTCTTACTTCTTCCTCGACTACTCCATCCTCTTCCGCGCCCTCTTCCGCTACCACGCCATCGACCTCGTCTGTCCCGTTCTCCCCCACTACACTGTCACTTCCCATTTCATCCCTCACTACTTATCCAGCCGTGCCTACATCCCCAACCTCATCTTCCACACCCTCCCCGCCGGCGAATGTTAATGCAGTGTCGAACAGCGGCCTCTCTGGTGGCGCAATTGCCGGGATCATTGCTGGGGCTGTCATAGTTGGTGCAGCGCTCATCGTGTTTTTCGTTCGAAAGACCTACCTTCGCCGTCGAGGACGCAAGCACCTCTCATGGAATGGGCCTCCGGGGCTGGGAGAAAGGGTCATCGATGAGCCCAAACCTTTGCCAGATATCAGCGAGCAGCCCTTGTCTTCTCCACAAAGAATTGCACCTCTATCGCCCTTCGAGGCCTATGGCCAATCTATGTACTCTACCCCTGTTGTGCATACGCAACCCCCCGGCCTCTCCGCTTACGCTGTTCCTACACCTCCTCCAGTAACGTACAACAACCCCGCCCCGGTTGCTCCTTACCACACTCGCCTTGCTCCTTCGACATATAACCCAGGGAACACTACTGCACCCACAGTGGCGCGTGTAGCCGCGGGCACAGGCATTTCCTCTACCTTACCCCCCGTTCGCGCACAGCACGCGCCACTGGAAGCTATGGTCAAGTGTACCTTTGTGCCCACTCTTCCGGACGAGCTGTCCATCACTACCGGCGAACGCATCTTCGTCGTCGAACAATATGATGATGGTTGGGACTTATGTGCCAATGTAAGGGGTGAACGGGGAATGGTCCCTCGTGAATGCTTGGAGCACGCGCCCATCGATCAGCCTGATATCGGTTGGAGAAACGCGGGAAGAACAAGCAGTTTGAATCCTGATGGAAAAAGGTTTTAGTCGTTATCGGTTGACACTTCAATTAGGTGCGGGAACATCTGAAATTGATACCTGAACCATCACAGATGTCGCCTAGAATTTACCATTTACCATGATACCCATACCTGCCTGCGGCATATGCCATCGTTCTATGACCCCCAGTTCCCCACCCTTCCCTATTATTTTTAATGTACAGCTTGATGCTTGTAACCTTCTCAATATCGCCACTTAGGTGTCTCAGTTGTAGCTTTTTCAACTAAGGGACAATCGAGTTGTACTGCAACCTCGGGAGCATCATCTAGTGTCCATTGAGCAGACCATTCCAAATGTCACTTCAAGTTGTCAAGTGGTATCACGTTAAGGTCTCCCAGCGTCATCCTAGGGTAGGGCGCCTACTCGCGAGTTACTCGGGATAGGAATAGGATTGTATTGCAGGTCAAGCACTAGATTATATCTATCGATGGAAGTTCGATAG
>JBBPRR010000987.1:0-14077 GCA_038093115.1 Hortiboletus flavorubellus | reverse complement strand
CTACTGCACGGAATTCAGAAAAAAGATGAGGATTGTGCTCCAACAACCATGTAGAATACGTTCCATAAGATCTGCATACGAAAATATGAATTTCCAAATTCCAGAATTTTACACCACCGGGATTTCCAGCGGGAGAACATTTTTGGATCAGTGAGACATAAAATCAACGTATATTGGTGTGGAAACAATGAACAAATACTCTAATCATGAAGTGGGAGTGGCTCTGATCACCTCCAATGCCAACTTTCGTAGATCTTGCTTTGCATACTGCATGATAGAGAGGGCAGTAACCGTGTGGAACACTGAGCATTTCCTGAAGCTCATTCCGTGATATAAAGTCACCAGATAGCTGTGAGAGACAAACAAAACCTTCCCGTTCAAAAATGGGGGCAAAGTGAGCAAATCCAATCTTGTCTTTACCCCGCTCCTTGTGATCATCAAGCGACTTGAGCCAAGCAGACATGCTGGGTATTCTTGCGAAGGGAATGTCATCAATTGAGAATTGTGAGGATGTCGCACTAGTGTGAGTGGTTGTGTTAGAGAAAGTGGGAGACGTTGAGCAGCTAGAATCGGGTCCATGTGTTGAACAAACTCGTATTACACGGTAGTAGTTCATCTATAGTAGTTAGTTCACATGCACTTCATGTAGCGTATATAGCTTTTGGACTCAGTCATCTGAGTTCTAATTCACTCTTGACTAGCAACCGCTATCATCTCTGAGTTACCACCCACAGCAGGTAAGCCAAGTAACTGCGTACTGCATGCTTCTGACAGGTTATGAGCCCTGGTGATCGTGCTATGCGACTTACTCGCCACCATCACTTGGTTTTTCCTGCTCCCGCCCTCAGATGCGTTTCACGCTCTCTGGTGCGGTAAGTCGCGTTCTAATGCGTTCTTACGCTTGAACATATGCGACATGTCGCATCCTATGCATTTTTACGCTTGGGCATATGCGACCAGATCCTGGACATAAGGGGAGACTATGTCCCACCGGTCCAAGGACTCTGAGAGCGTAATGCGCGTACCCTACGCCCCTTCCCTCTTCTCTCTTTATTCTAGTTGGAAGTCAACTAACGCCTCTTCATCCTAGACCTACACTCTTTCTCACTATGTCCTCTAAGATCGACACCTCCAACGCCAACAAGGTCCCCGACCTCACCGGCCCCAACTATCTCAAGTGGCGCTCCCTCATGCAGGCCTACCTCCGCACCCTTGGTGCCTTCTGGGCGATTACTACCGAGTGCCCCAACGAGCTCACCGAAGGAGAGTCTGACCGGGTTCTCAACCAGTCTCGTATCGACGACTGGCACACCGCTGTAAAACACTAGTCCCATCTGTGCTGCAATAGCTATCGGGACGATAGATATCCCGATTACGCAGGGGCAAGAAGGGATTATGGTATCAGTGGGAGATAACTCACTGATTGGTTATGGATGGTAACAAAGGGTCTTCAGATGAGAGCAATAGTGTGGGAGGACTAATGCTCAAGTGGTTCTGAGTGAGAGTATGGAGCGAAGAACTGGATTGACTATTAAAGTCGATAGGGAAGACGGGCTTAAGGCCTGGTCTTATATAGTGTTGTACACTAACCCTGAAACCTGTTTCAGATATGAAACACGGTAGAAGTAGAAGATGTTTCAAGTATGAAACATGTAAGAGAATGTGAAACGTATAGTAAAACGTGTATCACATCTTATGACATCATGAAACACCAGATAAGGGTGATGTCATAGTCTAGACCATGAGATAAGAAAAGAACTTATCTATATGTGATGAGTAATATGGAATAGCGTAAGAATAAGGTCAAAGACCGTTCTAGAATCTGGTATCAGGAAATGAAAGATAAGATTAGAAATACCAGAATTCTCAACAGCAGGAACAGGAATGGGCAAGACACTAACCTTCTGGTTACCTCTGCTTTTTTGTCTGGAAGGGATTCAGATAGTTGTGACCCCCCTTAACCAACTCGGTCAGCAGAATGTGGACTCCCTAGGCAAGGCCGGCATTCAGGGCATTGCCATTAATGCTGAAACGGCCACTCTGGATAATTTCCGAGTTCGTACCAGGAGCTGACAAGTTAATCATGTGGAAGACTTACTATTCTTTCAGGCAATTGCAAACCTTGAATACCGCACTGTAATAGTTAGCCCGGAACAGCTGATGAAACCCGAAGGAGAATTTCAGAAGCTGCTCACCAAGGAGGAGTTTACGTCCCATGTTATCGGCTTTGTGTTTGATGAAGCGCACTGCATCACATCCTGGGGAGAATTTCGGCCGGAATATAAGGAGCTCCAGCGACTTCGCTATGTCATACCACGACGTATTCCTTACATGATCGCATCAGCAACACTCACTCCGGAAACACTTAGTGATGTGAAAAAGCTTCTTCACCTACGCTCAGAAAAGCTCCTCACCATACACACGTCCACTGATCGCCCGAACCTGGCTCTTTGCGTGCGGAAAATCAAGTATACATTGGCAACATATGCGGATCTTGGGTTCCTAATACCCCTTGGCTGGAAGGAAGGAGATCCGCTCCCTCCAAAATTCCTAATCTTCTTCGATGATATTCAAGATGCCATTAGTGCCATGAAATTTCTTCGAAGTCGACTACCAGCACACTTACGGGATAAAATCAAGTGGTTCAACTCGGATATGACGGCCGAGTTCAAGGAAACGGAGGCAAACGCTCTCATGGATGGGGAGACGATCGGGTTTTTGACTACAGAGTCATTCGGAATGGTTAGTTGCTACACATAATGATGGTGAATGGACTACTTACCACTGTGATTGAGGGCAGGGAATGGACATTTCTGATATACAGATTGTCGGCCAATGGAGAGCGACATGCAATTTGTCAACTATCTGGCAACGGTGGGGCCGTGCTGCACGAGATCGCAAGCTCCAAGGCACTGTTGTCCTCTTTGCCGAAAAGGACTACTTTGATGATGTGCGTGAAGCAAAGCGTCAGCGCCAAGAAACCCGCAAACGGAAGGCTAAGAAGACACTTACTGCTCAAGTGCCCGTATCCAAGCGTCGTGCTTGTGCCCATGGAAATGGCATCACTGCAGTTCCAGTAACATTGCCAGCTACTGCTCGCTTACAGGATAAAGCTGAACCCAGTGGTATTTTGGACGCGGAGAGTAGTGGAGGGGAGGATGAAAGTGGCTTGAGTGATAATGGAGAACAAGGCGTTGCAATGGGAACGGCCCGGGAGAATCCGGCAGATGGCGATAAGGGAGCTGGTGAAGCCATCAGCGCTGTCAGCCTCAACGGGAAGGAGCTGCGAGAGATGATGCAATCTAAGTCAGATAAGAAGCCTCTGAGGTCTCGAAAAAAGCGCAAGGAACTGGATCCTGCGATGGACTGTTTGATTAACGCTCACTTTCGCACTGGCTTTCATTGTCGTCGAAAGGTCTTTGATTTGCATTTCAACAATGCCGCTGCAGGTGAGAAATTTGATTATCGTAGTCGTACTATTTGCAATTGAATCCGTTCTCAGATGTTGATCACCGTGCATGTGATCCATTGAGTCAAGAGGGTTGCTCACGCTGTGCTCCTCTCACGACATCCATTTGCTGTGACATCCACCACCCCGATACCCTTCGTTTGTTCGACTCTGTATTTGTTCCAGTTCCAAAACTTCCCAACCGCTCCAGACTGAACAAATTTAGGATGGGTCCCGACGAATATAAGCTTTGTGAGGCCCTTGAGGACTGGAGGGAGCAGAAGACCCGCGAGACTCATGGCGAGTCACACCTCATGGACATCGGCCCTTCCCTTGTCATGCCCGACGAAGTCTTAGACCGCATCGTGGCTTGTGCCCACTACCTTAAAATAAAATCCGTTGAAGACCTCAAACGTGAGACTCACTGGAGCAAGACCAATCAATTCGGCATCGAAGTGATCTCCCTTATTCACCACATCATTCCTGTTCCTACTGCATCAGCAGTCTTGACGACAACTCCACTTCAACCACGTTCTATTCCACAGACGCTGACATCTCTTCCCGAAGTGTCATTGAGCAATCTGGCTTTGAAGAAGCACAAGTGCAGTGCATGTGGTGTAGAGGGGCACAACCGTATGTTATGAAATCGTTTCCCAGGTGCCGAACAATCAGGACTCACTGTCTTACAATAGGGCGGAACCGTACAGTGTGCGCTCTGCATCCTAACTATCGTGAGAAGGAGAACGTACATTGATACCTTTATACCCCAATCTCTACGATAACATCCTCGAACGTTGCGCGATCCTCTTCACTGCTATCCTGTATATTGTCACCGCCAACCTTACTCATTAGTCCCACTCCTTGACTCATTAGATCGGGAATAATATAGAGTGATTTACGTCCAGCTTGCACAGTGTGTGGGGAGTGCTCAGACAAGTGTTTACACACTTCGTGGAATGTCTTCGCCATATTTGCTTCAGCATGCTGTGAAGTCAGGTGTGCATGCATGAAGTTCTTCTCGAACGCAGTGTGTAGGTTGCGATACACTTGAACAAGTGGTGACTCGAGGATGATGCGGTCCACATTGCGATTTGGACCCGTTCCCCCATTAATCACCTACAGCGATAAGGGCCTGATTATATTATACTGTACGAGCCATGACCATACCTTTGTGAACAGGTTGTTTAGTTCGACACACCAGTCTACGCCACGGAATTTTCCCTTTTGTCTGGTCAGATTAATGAGTAGGTGGTATCTCACAGCTTTTCTTCAGATAATATTAGCCCCTGGTTTCGCATTGCCTTGGAGGACGTACCGTAAGCCTTCTGGGTAGTTAAAGTGCACGGTACATAAGAAATCTGTCATCTGTGTCGCATACTTGTGCTTGCCTGTGGCCTTGAAAATAAGGATCCATACGATCATGCATGACTCAACACGGCCAATATCTCCATGGTTCATGCTGTAAGATAACTCTTCGTAAAGCATGAAGTATTTATTGAGTAGGAGGGCATTCTCGTGTTGCTGGTCTCGTTGTAAGACCGTCTTGTTTCGCATCCGACGTAGCTGGTAGTTGCCAATGTATTTCTTGGCCATACTATCAGCGATCTTCTGAAGGTCTTCGAGTGACGGCTCAGATGAAGCGAAAGCTTCCAGTGATGTATGCTCTTGGTTGCGTATCTGTGCCTCTACCCTCCAACAATCGAGACGGCGACAAATGCCATCATAACCTACTAACTGGTGTACCCGTCGAAAACCTGGTTTTGATGCGTAGATGCCAGTTTCCCGTGGCCGTAAAATACCAACATCCTGCATGAGACTTGTCACATCTTCACGCGCTGCGGAAGGCTGTATAAATGTCCGCCAAATGGCATCTGCACAAGCCATCTTCAGGTGAAAGAGTCCTGGCACAAAGATGACATGCTGCATCCGGTTCCAAGGTGACCCCTCGATCGAACGGTGCTGCTGGGCAGCTTGGATTCGTTCCCCGGTCCCTAGATCACCATGGAAAAGGACGACATACTCAGAGAAGTCGGATACCTCAGGATTGTCAATGTCATCAGGGTTCTCAATCCCTCCTTGCTGTAGTAGACTGTCGATAGACTGGATGTTCCCTGCAACCGTTGAATTACTGAGATCCATTGCACGTGCTGCGATGATTGGTGTCTTCACGACGGGGATTGCCTCGATCATCTCTGGGGCACGAAGGTGATCTTTGAACCTCGAAAAATACAGTGGGCCGAAATGAATTAAATCGGATAGTATCTTCTATGAATTGAACCGATCTCTGCGAGTGAGTCCACCATTATCCGGAGAGTCCTTGTGGAGGGACAGAAGATCCTCCCAGCCCCTCTGTGGCACGCCCATAAGTGACTGATCAGCACGCGGGTTTGACAGGGACCTTTCCCAGAGCACTCGTGAGCAGCGCAAATCCTCCCGGACTACGCCATGCACAAGCGGGAATAACAGCCCAGAGGTAAGATGTTTCAAGGTATCCATTGACTTTTCGACAGTAGGATTGGTTGTCTTCAGATCGATATCAAAGTTGTCATAAGCATACGCTGCAAGGAGTGTTCGGCCCAACTGCTGGATTGCATGACAAGACTCAGCAGACAGTGATCGGATTGCAGTGTGGATCGCATCGATAGAAACTGATATCCCTATTCGTGCCATGGTCTCAATCACCTTCTGGGGGGTATGTGTGGACTGCAGGAAGATCCCCAATACGCTCTGTAGGCCGTTCGATTTCCTGTTCGTACTGTGCATGAGAATACTGAATATAACAACGGTTTTCTGTTCAAAAGACATCACATATCGATTGTGAACGGCGGGCACAAGACTGACCAACTTAATCATCGCACACCGAAGCGCCCGACGTCGTAGTACTGCAGCTCCTTTCGTGCCTGATTTCATTGCATTTCCACCAGCAATAGTCACCCCCTCCAACTCGCCTTCCCCTAGTGCCTCCCAGTAAGCATCTTCGTCATCTTTGTCAGTCCTGCCCGAATCCATATTGTGATCATCGTCTGATTGGTTCTTCTGGTTCCTTGCATCCAGCAGGACACGGAACAGCCCCCAAAGCCGAGGTGCACACCCCTCCATCTGCCGTGCCAACCCATCCACTGAAAACTCCTCTAGTTGGTTCAACGAGGTGTGTGATATGTTGAAATGCGAGCCATTTGTTTCCGCTGATGCTTCGCAGATCTCTTGTGCGTACGTTGCTGTCATCATTTCACTTGCGTGGTGCAGTTCCAGATCATGACGGTTCTCGTTCAAGAAATCCTGAAGCGTATCAATGAGTTCCGATCCATGGGACACCAGGTGAGTGACTGCATTATGGTTCTTGTATTGCTTGAGTGAGACGAGCGAAGTGATAAAGCTCGATACAGACAATCCTGTCTGATCGAGCACCTCAAGGACTCTGTCCATGCGTTGTGTTAGCTGCACCACGATCAGCGATTTTACGGATACGAGTGCTATCTATTACAAGTTACTTAATCTATACAACGCGCCAAAATATTCATATTTTTTCCAAGTTTCTTTGAACTCCGCTGTGTTTTGGCACTGTGGCTGATGAAGTTTACCAATGTTATCTTCCAGCCGCTGCTGGAGAGGTCGAGAAATAAAGTTGGCGGTGTTTGAATGTGCACGTGACTAGTCCACTGTGCCTAGTAGATCGTCTCGACCTCTCCAGCAGCGGTGGGAAGGAGCCTGCAATCGTACATGACCACTTCTATCCGATAATCAAACCCTTTCGATACTCTTACAGATAGCCAAGTGATCCGCCCCATCCGCCTACACCATCGCATCGTGTATCGCCAAATTCTACCGCACTGATCAGCCGGGGCAGCCAACCACACACGCACGCACACGCACCTTTTCGATCAGACTTCCCGCAATCGGATAAAACGAGTCCATGAAAGCGATCCCACACGCCAGATCAAACTTGCTGTCAACCCATCACGTCGCCGCAGAAGAGTCAAATTGAATCCTAGAAGAATCGATGGAACACGAGCGAGACATGCTCACCAGGTCGTGTTAGTATGCTCTATTCAGTGGTTCCCACATTGCAGGGCGCAAGGCGTGGCAGGGTGCAGGGTGCAGGATGGCAGGGAATGCCGGTAACTTCTCGTCTCCTGCCAACGCCTGTCTACTGGTCAGCACGACAATGTCCTCTGACCCTCTTTCATAGTAAGCGTCCAGACTCGGGCTTCGAGAGGAGCCAAAGGAACGGAGAGACGGAGACGTACTGGGGATCCAACCACTGCAACGCCTTGTCGTTCTTCGTTTTGTACGTCACCTCACCCGGCCTTGAAGCATGTCATTGTGCCTTGCATCGACGACCCCTTTTTACTATTTGTCCCTCAAAAGGATACGGCCGAGGGGAACGCTCAGCGCAGACCCCATCACGGGATGTGCTTTTCCGATCGAGAACTACATGGCGGGGCATCGTGAGGAAATAAACAAGAGAGAAAGACGGGGACGCAGACGCACCTGGACGTCCTCCCAAGACGTCTCCTCCCCAATCTTCACCTCGGCCCTCTCCACCTCCAAATCCGACGTGTCGAACCTAACCACCGCGTTGAGAGAACACCATTGCCTGAGCACCGTCGCGCGTCGCTCGAATTGGAAATGCCAAAAAAAAAAAAAAGAGGACGTACACGACAGTGTCCACCCCGTCCTCTGCGAGCACCTTGAGTCGATGGAGCGCTGATCTGGGGATCGTCTGGGTATCGAAATCGACCTGCCAATCGAGCTCCACGTCCGTCGTCGCGATCGCGTCATAGTTGGACTGGGTCGTCGGATAGGACATGCTTCGTGCTGGTCTTCGTGTCTACTATGCAGAGAGAGAGGGATGGATGGATGGGGGTATCATTGAGATGGAGGCTTGAGAGGACTTCCCAGGCTTGATCTAATCTCAGGCCAAGCCCACCTGTCAGGCGTGGACGGATTTATTCGGGGACAGGTGTTTTGGAGGCATTATATGTATCGTGGGAATGACGGGGCGGGAAGTTGGCGTTTATTTTGTTCGTATCTTAGCACGACTCTTTACTAAAGGAAGGTATGCTAGTCAACGTGTATGAAACCACAGGATCTGTGCCCGGGCGGCCTTGCTATACAATTTGCAGAAATAATAACACATTTCGTCTTGGTATCAATAGAAGATCATAGAACACTCATCATGGAACATTCATCGGCCTTCTTGCAAGGAATGCGCAGGTGGATGAACAGAGTCAGCGGAGATGGTGCAATGAATGGCGCATCCTGAATCGACGGGGACTCATGTCAGCGTCCAAAATGACTCCAAAATGCAACCTTTAAGATCCGACAAGGCTGCACAGTGACAAAACGAGCCCTGGGCCAGTGGGCCAGGTGGGCCAAGCATCAATACGTCCTAAAAAGGCGTTCGAGCTGTGAGGATGGGCCTAGTGTTCAGAAGCTGCGAAACAGGACTGTGAATGCTTGGAACACAAAGTTACAAAACGTACCTCAAAAGTTGATAATGAGCCAGGGGATCCAGGGGACGAAACGGAGAAACCAGAAGACCACGGGAGCGACCTAAGAAGCCTTTGGTACGGTAGTAACAATGCCTCGACTCGACTCGCGCATGAAGTCGAGATACCGGACCAGGAGGCTACATGAGCGAACCAGAGGTACCGAGAAGCATCAAGAGCGATCGGACCTGCAGCAGTGATCTAGACGGCGACCACAGAGATGGAATACAAGATGGAACGAATGGCGCAACGAACGACACGCGCTGCGACTAGAACAAGTCGAAACGAGGTGGCCGAGATCCGGAGAGGCGAGACCGCCAACGGTACAACTGCACGACGGACGACAGCGAGCCCACACGCCTGATCAAAGCTGTCCAGCCATCACGTCGCCGCGGAAGACTCAAAGTGAGTTCTAGAAGAGTCGATAGAACACGAGCGGGACACGCTCCCCGGGTATTAATCGGTTGTTCCCGCATTGCAGGGCACAGGGCGTGTCAGGGTGCGGGGTGCAGGGTGCAGGATGGCAGGAATGCCAGTAGCTTCTTAAGTGTCTCTTCCCAACGCCTGTCTACTGGTCAGCACGACAATGTCCTCCGATCCTCTTTCATAGTAAGCCTCGACATCTCTGTGTTCTAATCCTGAGGCTAACCCTGGGACATAGTTTCAGCATTCAAGGTATTCCTGGTCATTAACTCAATTCCGAATTGGCAGACCGTGTTGACTTGGTTCGTAACAGAGCTACGCTTAACATTCAAGGATTCGAAGCGAATCTCTAAATCTCTCAACCTTGTCGCTGATTCCCCCGAGAGAACTGTCTCCAGGCAGCGCAGGGATGGCTTGACTCATTATTGGTTACCTGACCCTGTTATGTACGCTCCTCCGGTCTTGGGCTGCAGCACCTGACGATCTTTTCATAGCAACGTACCTTCAGGAAAGGATCTCACCGTGAAACCGAGATACAGCAGACCTCGCCATCCATTTTTCTCCATCGACGACCTGGTTGTAACTGGCAAGGAGCTACTCGATGGGTGCAACAATAGTTCTGGGAGGATAACAAGTGGGTTAGCGGTCTCGCATCCTGTTCTTATTATGCTAAATCACATTCGTTCAGAACAAGGGAGTGACTACACGCTGGAGATAGTAGCAACTGTACACGGGATCTCGGACGTGAGCCTCCCAACCTTGACTCTGGCCGGGGGTGGACTCATCCAACAACCGATACACAGGTGAAACTGGACGACATCCCTTCTGTTTCAGAGCTCTCGCTATCCCTCGAGAACATCCAAAAAGGTGTCGAAGGTCTCCAAAGTGTCCTCAGCTATCTTGGAGAGCGGACGGATGTATTGGGTGGAATAATGGCAGCGTTGGACATTCTGGGAGACGTGAGTTTAGCTTGATGTTCGTTTTCGTTGAGGAACCTTCTTACTGAAAGGTCGTTGAAGGCCCATCCTATCGCCCGGGCAGCTGTGACAGCGTTATCCATCCCTTATAAGGTCGGTGTCACCCTTCGGAATTGTGTGCATCCCCGCTCATCGCCTAGCTCTGCAGCTCTTGGAAAACGAGCGAGAATTTCATAACGACTTGAAGTCTTTCGGCGACGTGATGCGCAATCTGGTCATGTGCCTAACGGAGGTCCAAGACGTGACCAAGATATCAGCCGTCAAGAAGAACTTTGAGGATATCCTCGGGGCCGTGTTACGGGGATCTAGTTTCATCCAGGACTATTTGAGGAAAGACCGTCCTCGTAGGTCTTCCGTTCTTTTTATTCCACTCGCCATCGTGGCTAACATTTTTTGCAGGACAGATTGTCGCTGCGCAGTTTAGATCAGAACTGGATGGGTTGAAGTTGGAGTTCTCTGAACTAAGGAACACTTTCAAGGACGCTATCGCGAGTCAAACTCTAATAAATACAGGTATGTCACCAAATGTGCCATGATATTGTTCATTTGCAAATTCGCTCTCTAGATGCAATGGTGAATGCCAGTCGTCTTAAAGAGGCATTGAAACCTGTACCACCCGCAAAGCTCGCTGAACGTTGTATGGCTGGAACGCGCGTGAACCAACTTGCCACCATCCGAGATTGGATCGCGGACACCCAAAAGCGTAACATCTTTCTCATCTACGGGAGCCCCGGAGCCGGGAAATCGGCGATTTCTTCGACAATCCCCTCCGAAATACCCCCGCAGCACCACTGCACCCAATTTTTCTTCCAGCGTGACGAAGCTGATCACAGGGACCCGACCCGTGTGTGGCCCACTGTTGCTTTCGAGCTGGCAAGTGGCGATCGCAACATGAAGAAAGGGATCGTTGACATTTTGGACAACAACAAGATTCGTCTTCACGGCGCCAATGTTACGGAGCAGTTCGAGGCTTTCATCAGAGAACCATTGGTGAACGCTGGCGAACGTCAACATGTGGCGCCGTTTGTACTTGTCCTGGATGCACTAGACGAATGTTCGCAGGACGCTGAACAATGGCCAAGATTTTTGCAGACGTTGAGGAGGTGGTCTGAACTTCCACGTTCATTCAAGCTGATCGTCACTAGTCGAGACGATTCTGCCATACATAAAATGCTCGATGATGTTTCCGAGCAGATGAAACTCCTCTCAGGGGGCGACGTGGATACGGCGACGTCCGAGGATATAGAACGCTTTATGGTGGCCCGATTTAAGGAGATCTCGTCACCATTCCCATCATTATCTTCCTCTTGGCCGGGGTCTCCAAAGATCCAAGAACTCGTGGATTACGCCGGAGGTCTCTTCATACTGGCTAGGACCATGCTGAAATGGATCGGCGATGGCGACCCAGAAGACAGACTTTCGCAGATTGGAAACAATCTGGGCGAGGCTGAAGCCAACCTCGACAAGCTCTATCGCCAGATACTGGAAACGGCTAGACTTCCTCTCAGGGGAACTGAACTCAGCGGGTTTACTGCGGCGCTGTCTGCCATTGTCCTCGCCAAAGATCCTCTTAGTCGGGATGATTTGAAAGCACTCTTCCAACTCTCCAATACCTTGACGGACTTGATCATGCGCAAGTTAACCGTCGTCGTTTCGACTCAATCATCCCACCTTCGAGTCTGCCACAAGTCTTTTTCAGACTTCCTGCTTGACCGTGGACGTTCCGGCGAGAATTTTACCATTGACCGCGAGACGCAAAGTGTGGCGTTTGCGAATGCATGCCTGCGACACATGAATGGACAGCTCAGGTTCAACATGTTCGACGTGAAAACGTCACATCGTTTCAATGAGGACATTCCTGATTACGACGAAATCTGTCTCTCTATCCCCACCTCCCTGATCCACTCCAGCTATTACTGGGCAGAATATCTTGAAGGACTCCTTGCGAAGCCGGGCCGTGGCCTTACCGAGTTGACGGAGCTGGAGTGCTTTCTCCACACACACATGCTGCACTGGTTCGAGGTGTTGAGCTTGAAGAAAGAGATCCGTCTTGCCCCTGGACTGCTCATCCTTGCGTCTAAATACATTCGAGTAAGCTCCTGCCACAATAAATTCACCGATGTATCTTATTTCTATTTCAGGACTGTAACAGGGCTCTATCGGAGTTCGCCATAGATGGCTGTAAATTTGCCGTAACGTTTCAAGAGCCAATGTCACAAAGCTTGCCACACATTTATGTCTCTGCACTCCCGTTTGCGCCGATGGAGTCTTCAGTTGCTATGAAGATGCGTCCACTATTTGGGAATTCCCCATCGGTTGTGACAGGTAGAATGAGGAGTTGGCCGGCAACGCTCCTTTGTTTGGAAGGTCACGAGGACTGTGTCAACTCTGTCGCGCTCTCCGCCGATGGCAGGCTCATTGTATCTGGCTCCGACGACAAGACTATTCGTGTGTGGGATGCAGATACAGGAAAGAGCACAATGGAGCCTCTCCGAGGTCACGAGGACTCCGTCATGTCTGTCGCGTTCTCAGCTGATGGCACACGGATCGTGTCTGGCTCCAAAGACAAGACAATTCGCGTGTGGGATGCAGATACGGGCAAAAGCGCCATGGAGCCTCTCCAAGGTCACGAGGACTGCGTCAACTCTGTCGCATTCTCTGCTGATGGCACACGCATTGTGTCTGGCTCCAAAGACAAGACGATTATCGTGTGGGATGCACATACAGGCAAGAGCATGAAGGAGCCTCTCCGAGGTCATGAGGACTGTGTCAACTCTGTCGCGTTCTCTGCTGATGGTGTATGCGTTGTGTCTGGCTCCGACGACGAGACGATTCGCGTGTGGGATGCAGATACGGGCAAAAGCGCCATGAGGCCTCTCCGAGGCCACAAGGACCGCGTCAACTCAGTCGCGTTCTCTGCTGATGGCACACGCATTGTGTCTGGCTCCGACGATGACACGATCCGCGTGTGGGATGCAAATACGGGCATGAGCGCAATGGAGCCTCTCCGGGGTCACGAGGACTGCGTCAACTCTGTCGCGTTCTCTGCTGATGGCACACGCATTGTGTCTGGCTCCGACGATAACACGATTCGCGTGTGGGATGCAAATACGGGCAAGAGCATGATGGAGCCTCTCCAAGGTCACGGGGACTGCACCAATTCCGTCGCGTTCTCTGCTGATGGCACACGCATTGTGTCTGGCTCCGACGATAACACGATCCGCGTGTGGGATGCAGATACGGGAAAGAGCGCAATGAACCCTCTCCGAGGTCACAAGGACCGTGTCAACTCTGTCGCGTTCTCTGCTGATGGCACACGCATTGTGTCTGGCTCCGACGACAAGACGATTCGCGTGTGGGATGCACATACAGGAAAGAGCGCAATGAAGCCACTCCGGGGTCACGAGGACTGTGTCAACTCTGTCGCATTCTCTGCTGATGGCACACGCATTGTGTCTGGCTCCGACGACGAGACGATTCGTGTGTGGGATGCAGATACGGGCAAAAGCGCAATGGAGCCTCTCCGAGGTCACGCGGGGGGGGTCAACTCTGTCGCATTCTCCGCTAATGGCACACGCATTGTGTCTGGCTCCGACGACGAGACGATTCGCGTGTGGGATGCAGCTACGGGAAAGAGCGCGGAGGAGCCTCTCCAAGGCCATGTGGGCGGGGTCAACTCTGTCGCATTCTCTGCTGATGGCACACACATTGTGTCTGGCTCCTTCGACAAGACGATT
>JBBPRR010000986.1:0-14109 GCA_038093115.1 Hortiboletus flavorubellus | reverse complement strand
GATGATATTATCTAAGGTAGAAAATGAGATTCCCCCTGTAAGCCAAAATGCTCCCCTTTATATATATAAATACAGGAGGCTGTGCTAGCCAATCAGAGGGCTTGGTGGCTTATAAATTAAGGCACAATCGCTTACTAATGCCAGGCACAAGCTGTCAAACCCAGGCATACTAAGGGAAAGCACTTTGAGCAAAGGAGTCCAAATTTGGAATGCTCTGCCAAAGAGGCTGGCTATGCTGTGCAGGGCTGTATAGACTAATGGGGACAAGGTCACATGGTAGCTAGGGGTCACATGATCACTTCGTCTCACTGGCACTTAGCTAAGTAATTAGATAAATAAAGAGGAATCAAAGAAATAGTATGCTATGTACATATTTGCAAGTGTAAGGGTATGACTAGAGAGATTAATGAATATCTCATTAATGAGTAGGTGGAAAAATCTGGAAAAATAGGGGTATATAGGTCATGATAAGGGCTATCATTCCCTATGGTATTAAAGGGTATTGTCCACTGAGAGCTGTGGAAATTCTGTTTCTCGGGTGACTGCTTTTGAAACAACCCTAGAGCGTAGCTCCCCTAGGTTGCCAAAAGATAGCCATAGACTTGTAGGTGTAAGGAGAAGAGGCTTGTCAGGCCAATAAGAGTCCTTTTTATAGTGCTTAGGGGAAAACACCAAGAAAACTAGACTAGAGTTCTCTGGGACTGGCATCGAGCCTTAAGTACCTACTAGGGGTATGTATGTACATGTTGTGACCGTATTTAACAATCTGGGGATAAAAGGGGAAAAGGGGATAGGGTAAAACGGAAGTGAAATATATAACGCCAACACGCAGTGTGGCAGAATGGAAGAGAAGCGTAACACAAGTGAAACGCGTACATCAAGGAATGGAATAGAAGCGTGATTAAACACTTCTGTGAAAAGGTGAAACATAAGAAGGGACGGAAATGAAACATAATGTGAAATGGGGAAGAGAGAAGTCTCGTGCGTGAAACGGAGTGAAGGAAGTCAGATGACTATGACGCACGAGATAAGGGTGATTAGGATCAAGATAAGGATAAGATTGTCTGTTGTTAGCATAGAAAACATTAAGTTCAATGAACATAGGGGTATGGGAATATACCGGTCGTAACACCACCCCCTTCTAGGGATCGACTTTCAGGCGATTCAGCAGCAGTGACTTGCACTCGGTATAATTCACGTAAGGATTAAATAACTTCTCGAACTGGGTGAAGGTTATGGACAGTTTTCGTGGAGCATTCGGGTGGAGGATGTGGAATTCATGGATGGTATTCTGAGCACCTTGGAGATTTCCAAGTGGTTCCCATGTACGATCTGTCTCTTCAAAGCATTTCTAATACACCTGGTATTCGAGGCGATGTCCCTTCAATCGGGAGTCAACCAAATAATCTACTTCATGAACTTCTTCGTGGTCTTTGGTGATATCAACCAGACTGGGCCAGATGATGGGTTGACCAGGCAATCTTTCCTTATAGGGTTTGACTCAAGAGATGTTCACAACATTGTGGATCGTCATACCTCTGGGAAGCCTAAGCTTAACTGCATTGGGGCCCATGAGTTCCAAAATAAGGAAGGGGCCTAGCCACCGTTCTGTTAACTTCTTAGATTGACGCGTCAAGCACAGGTTATCTGTGGCTAACCAAACCTTATCTCCGACCATGTATTGCGGAGCCTCGGATTGGTGTTTGTCCACTTGAGCTTTCATTCGCTCCTGGGATGCCTTTAGACTATTTCTAGTTTCCTCCAAAGTCTTGCGCATCAAATCGGCAAACTCCGTAGCGGCTGCCACTTTGGAGACACGTTGTTCCATATCCATGCAGGGGACATACAAACGTGTGACTTTGAATGGGGTTTTCTTTGAAGACGCTGAGATCTTCAAATTATATGAAAACTGTGCGATTGGAAGCCAGTCCAACCATTCTTCTTGCTTCTCAGCGCAGAACATGCGGAGATACTGCTGGAGATCTCGGTTCATGCGCTCCGTTTGCCCATTTGTCTGCAGGTGATGTGCGGTTGATAATTTAGACTTGATTCCTAAGCGAACACAAACATCTTGCATCACTTGGGAAGCGAACTGTGGTCCGCAGTCCGATACAATCAAACGAGGGAGGCCATGGTTCTTCCATATGTGGTGTAAATATAATTTAGCAGTTTCCAGCACTGTGACTATTTTGTTGCACGGGATAAATACGGTTTCTTTAGAGAACTGATCTACAACGACAAGGATGGAGTCAAAGCCGCCAGAGGAGGAAAGATCGGTAGTGAAATCGGTGGAGACGTCCTGCCAGAGATTTTCTGGAATAGGAAGTGGAATTAATGTACCTGCCAGGGCACGGTTACCTCCTTTCATGCGTGCACAGCGATTGCATCGAGCGACATAATCTTTGACATAAATGATCATGTTGGGCTACCAGTAGCTTCTCCTGAGAAGTTCTATGGTTTTTTCATAACTGGGGTGACCAGCGACTGGTGAGTCGTGACAGGATTTCATAATAGATAAACGAATGGACTCGTCATCAGGGACGAAGACTTTTCCTTCTTGGTTGCGTAAAACTTCATCAACACGGCATTCTCCATGCTTCTTGCATAGTTCTTTTATTTCGCTCTCTTTAAGCATGTGTACTTTCTTCCTAATGGATTGTAGAATTTGTTTGCCTTCATCATGGATTTCGACCGGGATGGTCCGTATCCGCTCCAGCGGAATCATCGTGATTCCTTCATTGTCGTGTTCTATGCCGATTGCATGGTCTTCTCTCCTAGAGAGTGCATCCGCTTTAACATTAGTTGCACTGGGCTTGTAAGTGAATAGGTAGTTGAACCGAGAAAGCCACTGCCACCAATGGGCTTGGCATCAATTCAGGTTCTGCGACTGCATAAAATACTTCAAGTTGGCATGGTCATTCCAGATCTCAAACTGGTGACAAGAGCTCTCCAGGTAGTGGCGCCATATTTCCAATGCTTGAATGATGCTCAACATCTCCTTATCAGCAATGGGATAGTTTTGTTCTGCAGGCGTCATGCTGTGGCTGGAATAGGCGATGGGGTGCCACTTGTCTTCTTTGAATATAGATAACACAGCCCCTGTGGCGTAGTCTGAGGCATCGGTTTCAAGGCGGAATTGACAATCAATGTCCGGGAATGCCAAGATGGGTGCTGTGGTGAAACGTTCCTTAAGTGTGCTGAATGCAACTTGTTGTGCTTCTTTCCACTCAAAGGGTTGGTCCTTCTTTAATAAATCATTCAAAGGGCGAGTGTGTTGCATATAGTCCTTTATGAACCTTCGGTAGAAATTGGCAAGTCCGAGGAAACTGCAGACTCCTTTGATGTTCTTTGATTCTGGCCATTCCAGGATGGCTTTAACTTTTGAATCGTCCATTCTAATTCTGTCGACACCGACCATCATGCCGAGGAACTCGACTTTCTTTTTCGAGAAGAAACACTTTTCTGGTTTTACGAAGAGATCATTTTCTTCTAATCTCCGCAATACTTCGCGCATGACTTTGTTGTGTTCATCTTGGTCATCTGTTTTTGTAAATATCATAAGGTCATCAATGTAGACCACGATTACGTCCTCCATGTCAGCAAAAATCTCATTTATCATTGCTTGGAAGATGCCGGGTGAATTGCATAGCCCAAAGTACATGACTAGGGGTTTGAATGCTTCTTTGTAGCAGACGAAAGCGGCCTTCCATTCATCGCCTTCTTTGATATGGACATTGTTGTAGCCCCATCGAAGATTCATCTTCGTGAATAACTTAGCTCCTTTTAGTTTATTGACGAGTTGGGAGATTAAGGGGAGTGGATAATTGTTCTTAATGGTGTGTTCATTGAGATAACAGTAATCCTGTACCATGCACTTCTTGCCATCTTTCTTAGGGATGAAGAATACTGGTGACGTTTGAGGGGATTTGGAGGGATGGATGTATCCTTTAGCCAGCTGATTGTCTAGAAAAGCAGTGAACTCCTCCTGTTCTTGTGCGGATAGAGGGATGATATGACCTTTCTTGGGTTCAAATGTATCTTTTAGGTCAATGGCGTGATCCCACGGTTTTCTTATCGGCATCCTTTCAGATTCGGCTTTGCTGAACACTTTTAGATAATCATGATACTGCAGGGGCACGAGCTGTTCTGCGACTGCATCCGTTTTTACTTTCTCTTCTAGAGCACGGATAGTGACATGGACCTGGTATTGGATGTCCTCTTCTTCTTTTTTGATCATACGAACAAAGACCGGCTTATCTTGGAGGGCATGACAGTGCCTTGGGCAGTGTGTCATACATACTAAGCCCTTGACCCAATCAATTTCCAGGTTGTGGCGTCTTAGCCAAGAGAATTCGAGGATCAATGCGTTCTTTCCGAGGTCCGTAACTTCAGCTGTGACTTTCTCACGATGGCCCTGATATTCGATCATCAAGTTCATGGAGTGCATGATATTTCCTGTAGAATTCTTTGTTCTGTCTATATTAAAAACGGGGATGGCATGTCGTAATTTAGATAGGGGAAGTTTGAGCTTCTCTACCCAAGATCTGTTGATAAAGATCGCGTTTGCACCGCTGTCAAGCAGGGCGTCGACTTTCGTAAGGGAGTGGCATGCACTCATAGGAGCGACTTTGATAGACATCATAATTTCCTATGTGGAGTTGAGGTTACATACGAAGACTTCGTGGTCTGGGATTTCGTGAAGGTAACTGAAGAATGAAGTCTTTGGGGAATCTTTTTCTTTCAGATAAGGAGAATCAAGCACAGGTTTAACGTCCCTGCTGTGCTCCATAGGAGGCACCCCTGATGTGTGAGTAAAGGTAGATACATCAGCTGAGTTATCATCATTTGACTCCTCAACTGATAGGGGAGAATACTTATTCGAGAAAGAACCCTTGGAACACCCAGATTCATTTTCCTGACTTCTTTCGCATAGCCTCCTGACCTTTGAACCAGGTGGCCGCTTCTTCGAAACTCATTCCTTGGATGGACTTTGAGAAGTCCTGTTGTTTGCCTTTTCCTTTTGAGGTCTGGCAGACCTCACGTTCATCTTTAGAGGTGCTTTTTCCACCATCCCAGGATGTGTGCACTTCTCGTGCGTTGTGACTGCTTCCTTTCTTGCAGCCCTTCTTGTGCTGACCCCCGAGCCATTTGTAGAGGGGGCAGGTGATGATGGGTTTTGGGCAGTTCTTGGTAAAATGCCCTTCTTTGCTGCAATTGTAGCAGCCCTTGTTTGCAGCTCCTATATCCATGGCGTTGGGGTCGCATTTTGAAAATTGTGGAGCCAAAGCTCGCTTCTGAGTTCTACCCCTGATGAAATCGAGAGACTCTTGTGCTGTACCCACTCTTCTGATCTCTTGGAGATAGAGTGCAAGGGAGGCATGGTGATGTCCTTCTTTAAAAATTTGGGCAATGATTGCCTCTCGTGTATTTTTCTCAAGCAGCTCAACGGCATGTGAGTTGTTGATGGCTGCTTGTCAGTAAAGAGCTTCCCATCGGATAATGAAGTTGTCCATGGGAGAGTCCCCTTGATAACATTTGTTCAATTGGGCACATGCCTAGTCTTTTTGGTTGGTGCTTCTGAAGAGCCCTTCCAGTTCGTCGACTAGGGTGTCCCAGTCATATGTTCTTCCTTGTTGTAAGTGTGTTTGGGCCAATCTGCCCGCCTTAGTGCCTTTGAGGTGTGAAAGCACCGCGACGACTGCTTCATAGGAGGAGGGGGTGATAGTGTTGGCGTTGACCTCAAGCCATGCCTTTATTTTTGCCCACCATTCCTCAAACTTTGCTTTGGACCCGTCATATTCTCCTGGATCTGCAAAAATTTCTACTCGTCGTGATGTTCCTCCTCCTGCTGGCACCACACCTCCTGGTGCCACAGTAGTGAGCATATTGATTTGTGTTTGTAATTGATTGTTGGCTGTCATGAGTTGTGTCACTTGGTTGGTGACTGCTTGTAGGTCCATTATCCTATCATTGAATTCTCTTAAAATGGCAGCGATCTTATCCTCCCACAAGGTCATTCCGTTAGCGAGAATCTGATTGATATGTTGTGACATGATTATATAATGGGAGGGAAAATTTCTCTACTTGGTATGGTAATGTTCTGGTTTGTGTAGAGACTTGGGGGGACAGAAGCTTATTCTGGAGTATTCGGGATCTCCTTCCTGATCTCTCGTAATCTGATGATGGGGGATTCTTTTCCTTTTGACTGGCTTCTTTACTTCCAGTCTTATCTCCTCTTCGTCACATTCTTTCCTTTTGCAGCTAGATTCTGTGATTGGTGACGGGGTGAGGAGGCTGAGTGGGGATAACTCTCACTTGTCTCCAGATTGTGGTTCTTCTTCAGAGATTAATAGCAGGCTTTGCAACGTGAGTTGAGTGTGGACGGATAAGGTGTTGTCCCTTGGGCTGAACATGAGGTCGTTCGGATCTATGGAAAGATTGTCCGCCTCCAAGTGCTGGGATACTCTCACTGTGGATGAGTCATCTGGGCCTCCCAATCTGAGGGCGAGGGCGACTGTGACTGCTTGGTCTATCTCTTTGTCTGAAGCATAGCCAAAGTCAGATGGTTGCAAGTCTGCTTTTAATAGCCTTAAAAACTACATAGCAGCTAAGAGTAAATGTGGTGATGGTGGTGGGGTCCTTTCCATGCCCTGTGAGCCTGCCAATTCCGCTGGCAAGGGTGTTCGCTCTCTTACTGGTTCCAGCTCGGCTACTTCTGCTGAGGCCGTATACAAGGGGTTAGATGGGCCAGCTTGGCCCGAGTTAGGAGGGAAGGAGTGAAGGGAATGGTGGAAGGTGATCGGCACTGGCTCTACCGTAAGCTCCGAGTGCAAGCGATCATTCGTGAGAGACGCACTTGTGAGGGTGGCGTCGAGGTTGGCAAGGTAAGAGTAATGTAGAGTCTAGTTCTAATGAAACAACCCTAGAGCGTAGCTCCCTTAGGTTGCCAAAAGATAGCCGTAGACTTGTAGGCGTAAGGAGAAGAGGCTTGTCAGGCCAATGAGAGCCCTTCTTATAGTACTTAGGGGAAAACACCAAGAGAACTAGACTAGAGTTATCTGGAGCTGGCATCGAGCCTTAAGTACCTACTAGGGGTATGTACATGTTGTGACTGTATCTAACAATCCAGGGATAAAAGGGGAAAAGGGGATAGGATGAAACGGAAGTGAAGCACATAAGGCCAACACACAGTGTGGCAGAATGGAAGAGAAGCGTAACACAAGTGAAACGCATGCATCAAGGAATGGAATAGAAGTGTGATTAAACGCTTCTGTGAAAAGGTGAAACATAAGAAGGGACGGAAATGAAACATAATGTGAAACGGGGAAGAGAGAAGTCTTGTGCGTGAAACGGAGTGAAGGAAGTAAGACGACTATGACGCATGAGATAAGGGCGATTGGGATCAAGATAAGGATAAGATTGTCTGTTGTTAGCATAGAAAACATTAAGTCCAACGAACATAGGGGTACGGGAATATACCGGTCATAACAGCTTTGCTATGTGCATGCATGAAACTAGTTTTGTGCAAGTCAGCATTCTGAATTTGACGAACCTCGAGGTAAATGTTCGTTCTGTTGTTGCCTAGATTAATATGAAATAATCTCAACAGCTCGATATGTAGGAGCCGTCAGACTTCTGCAAGCACGTTAGGTGGCATAGTTGCAGATGTTACATACAATGGTATATTCATTGGAATGAATGAGCGAAGTTTATCAAGCTTCACATAGGTAGAATGAAACTGACCACCCCATTGGACGATACAATGAGCCTTGTCAATTACTACCCCGAGTAGATGTTGGTGGTATTCATGCGAGCACAGAAGTGAATTAAATCATGGATTAGATATCGCCATTTCAGGCAAAGTAAATATGACTTGATATTTACACCTCACAAGCTCCTGTGATAGCAGTGGGTAGGTTATATTAAATCCCAGCCCGGGGCCGCAGCAGGTTAACCACTGACCTCATGTAGTTGATGTGTATATGTGCCATGATTGACCACAACGGCTGTGATTCCCATGTCAGCACATCACCAAGCCTTACTCAAATACAATATTAATGTAGTTGACTATGACAGATAATGACTAGTAGACGAAACTGACCTGTATTGAAATATTTAGGATTTATTATTATCCTGTCTAGGTCGCTCTTCATGATTACTAATTCATTCTAGACCCATGACATCATTGTTCTAGACTGATGACATCATACTTATTCTTATCCCCAGATGACATCATATTATATCATCATGGTGACATATCGCACCATTCTCTTGGCATATTGCGCCATAGATAAGTGCACCTTTTGCTATTGGCTACTAATTGCTGCGCACTGCTGTGCATTACATAGCCTTTCATCCTTTATGGATATTTCCACAATACGTACAAACATTCCTGTACTGTATATAAACCCGGCTCTTTCTGAGCCCACAATCTAAGTTCTTTACTTTGTATCATGTTGTGAACAACTTTTAGCAACTTGTTTGTAAGTGCACTACAGCAAGTGAGTACTCTCCCTCACTGGGTTTACCCTTCTGCTGTTGCCTCTGCACCAAAAGAGGCTTGCAATCTCTTTAGATTATGAGCCCCACCTAGGCACAACAATCATCCTCTGATGTCATTACCCTACCTCATGATGTACGATGCACTTGCTCTTGGTTTGTTCTACATCGTTCTTATGATGATGAGCATGCTGTTTGGATTCATGAGTCGGGTCCAAAGGATCTGGGGCAACAATGGCCTGCTTATATTAGCAGAGCTATATCTCATCTTTACCCGTGTCATGATTGCACGGATGAACGCTAACCTGGCTTCATGTAGGAACTTTATTGTTCCTACTCAGGTTAGTCAAGCCCCCAGTACCTTTCCTACCCACCATTGTACGTGGAAGTGTCATATCAACTTTGATAAGGACTCTTGTCCTATCTTGTGTGGTGACCATTGCATTCATCTGAATTGCACAAATCATCATAATCCAGCAGAGTTTCCTCCTCCACCTGGTACCATCTATTGTCCATCTTGTGCTCCTCCTCCTTGTGCTCCTCCTCCTTGTGCTCCTCCTCCTTGTGCTCCTCCTCTGACTTCTCTCCCTTATATTGATTCTCTGGCTTCTCACCTTCATCCCCAATTATCACATTCTCAGTGGAACGATCTTCCACCAATTCCCGTACCTCCTCCTCCTTGACCAATCAATCCAACTTCTCTTCGTTGCACTCATGCCTATCATGACCTCCACATCCTCTTCCATAGTCCACCCTCATCCCGTAATCCCAGTCCAGTTTCCTCTGAGGAACGAGTCCTCCCCTTCGACCTCGCCTGGTCTAATTTATCCGCCGACATTGAACCTTGGTTCGACTGAAGTACCAATCCCCACCTTCCATGGTCTTACTTCGGTATCTCCATTAGAGCTTGTCAGTTCCCCAACCGACACCAACGTCTACGAGACAATCTAGAACATGGGGACCCATTACCAAAATCAGTTCCGTTGTACACAGAGTCCAGACCATTCCTGCCAGACGAAGAGTCCGGATCTGAACAACATGGTGTTCATTCTAGATGAAATTCTGGAACCAGGCAAGATAGTAGACCTCGAACAAGCCCTGAATCCTCTCCAGAGAGATCCGACTCTGAACAACTGCCTCGTTATATTTCTAAGGGACATTCTTCCTCCTACGAGGATACAGAGACACCAAACTGTCTTTTATAGGGATTCCAATATGAATAATCTGGTAACTTACCAGAACGTTCCCGATCTGTTGATCAGACCAGAAGTACCTCTTGTTCGTGTTGACGTTCGGTTGCACCAAAACCCTCTAGAGATCACCTCTCATTTCTCACAAGTTGTTCAAATTCTGACTCTCTATCGTGAAGATCTACTCCCTTAGGTCATTGTCGAAGAAGGCCCTGTCCGGTATATTCCAGAACAGGATATCATTTTTAAGGAAGGACTCATGTATTGGAATGAACCTATAGCATTGTCCTACGAGGGACTCGGATACGCTTTTCCAGTTGAGACATACCATCTCACACCACCTCATTCCGTTCACAACCAAGGCTTCGAGATTGTTCAGCACGATCGCCACGCATTCAACAAATACTTTATCAAATTCTATGAGGGTTTGAAACCCAATGAAGTCTTGGACCGCGATCTTCTTCAGGGAATTTTCAAACATTCCGAAGAATTTATCAACTTGGAAGGAGACGTTATCTGGAAGGACAGTCAGCACCAGTATGTGCACCACAAATTCAACTGCCTTCACTCCTTCTCCAGACTTTCAGTTAATCCTGATATTCCTATGCAGTGCATGTGGAACAAGTTGATTGACGCTAGGTGGCGACGGATTTGAAAGAGGAAGAACCCTTGGTTTGTGGTCATGGTTGAACTTGGCACTAACTATATGGGTGCTTTATTAGATCTTGGTTGTGATGTCCCTAATCCCTACCAACGGGGACACATCCTTCTTCACCACCACGTTATTGAAGAAGAAGAACAACCGGCACAAAGAATACTGCCTTGTCCACAGGGCAGAGCTGCTCAGCTTCCCAGTCGGTGGATGGCCATTGCCGGTCCAGTTAGGAGGTCAATACGTGAATCACGACAAGCCCGGATACGTTTGGAGTACCCCCACGCATCTTAAATTCTATACAGGTTCTCATCTTCATCTTGTTTTGTATGGAACTAAGGACTGTATTCCTCCTTATTATTCTCATAACTGATCGAAGATAGGTTTTAGGGCTAGAAATGGACAATATTCTTCTATCCCCAATCCTTATTTCTTCACGTCTATGGACTTTGATATTTTTGAGAAGCTTGTACGTTCTGATGAAAACATTCCGGAATGAGTACAAGTTAGGAGAAAACAGATTCCCTTAATGCTGTGTATTGCTCGACAGCTAGGTTCTATGTCTACAAGAGAAGATGCAGATACCAACGAGGACAAAGGTGACAATATACATAGATGGTGACGATGACACTCAAGAAGATGTCGACCTTGTCACAGACCTTCTTATTCCACCTCAACCGGTTCCCATTCATGTCTTTCCTGTCCCACGTGCTAATCAGAATTTTATGCAGACTTTTGTCACCAATCTCTTTATCTTCTAAAGCAGTCTCAATATGTCTTTCACCATCAACTCCACCATTCAGGCTCGTTGTAAAACAGTCAGTCAGTGCAGGGTGTGTCAAACCCCAAAAGAAGCTAGGTAAAAACTAGCAAGGACACAGGGTGGTGCGAGATAAGACTCGTCCCAAGGGGCCTGAGGTAGGTTAGTAGTGAGAAGGATGTGCAAAGATTTTCCCATGGGCGAAACAGTCAATCCGGTCAAACCCGGTCGAAATACAAAGATCTGGATAGACGAAGTTGATTTCTGGTCAAGGACAAGGACCGGATACGAGCGGAAAAGGTGATGAGGTTTTGAACGAGGTTGGGGAAAGAACTTTAGAAGCGTAAAATCGAGCTGGAAAGAAGGTACTGCATTCCTGCAAAGGGTATAGATTTTATAGTCCGGGCAACACCCAAGACTTAGTACATATAAGATAACTACGAGAGGTGCGATCAAAGGCTGTGAAGAAAATAATCTTTGCTGTCATGGGTAACAATATCGCATAGAAAGAAACAAGAAACCATGCGCAAAGGTACGAATTGCCCTGTAGTCGCATACGACGACCCTTCAATGGAATGAAGTAAAAATGGTCTGGAACAATCCAGACGGAAGTAAGTGCCACCAGTGATCGGGTGTACAAATAAAAAAACAGGATAAAGTAAGAATGACGTATGAAACGAAACGAGCTGGTTATATCATGTTAGTCATTGACTGGCCATGCCCGGGTTGGGATGGACGATTGGAAAGAATAAAATGGAAAGCAGAAATGTACTTGTAAAGGTCGGGTCCACTCAGATAGACACGGAGTAGGACGGGAACGTTGCTGGACACCTTGGACAACTTAGAGGGTGCTGGAAAGGGGGAAAAACTCTGTATACAGATGTAGAGAGCCTTCAGCTCCTACATTGTACTGCAGTTCTTGCAGGTTCCTCCAACTATTCCATCTGGTCTCGTCAAGTCCACAACCTGCTCACCATGGCAACTTGGTGGTGCATCGTTGAAGGAACTTCGACCTATGCTCTACAGGCAGATGCAGACCTGAGAGCTACTTGGCTTTCAAACCATCGACAAGCTCAGGCATTGATCAGCGTATTCATTCATACAGATATGCAACATCTCATGAAGAATGCTTATGTGGCCGTTGGGAATGTTCAAAATCCTTCTCTTGCAAAGAATCTTTGGGACCAGCTCAGTGCCCTTTATTCTCCCACCGGCATCACTGGTCAGTACAAAGCTTTCATAAAGGTGCTTAATACGTACATTATAGATCCGACGGAACACCACCGTCGTGATGCGGACAACATTCCCGCTCAACTTAATAAGTTGACTAACACCTTCTATGAAATGTCGTCCTCTGGACTTCAGCTTCCTAACAACCTACGCACCATGATCATGCTCAATTCACTTCCTCATTCATATCAACCTCTTGTTTCGACAATTGTGCAGACAGTCACTGCTGCCAACTTTACCACTGATACCATTATTCCTAAAATTCTTCAGGAATCTCAACTTCGTTCTACTGCTCGTTCACAATGGAGATCTTTGGCTCATCGCCTTGAAGCCGCTCCAAGTGAAGTGAATCATACAAACACAATTCAACATGCTCCCTCTCATCCCACCTGTGGTCATTGTGGGAAACCTCACCTTACAGAAAACTGTTGGGAGGTATATGATTGTCCTGGACAGGGATCCAACCACCCTCATCCTACTCAACATAGTCAACGAGGAAAGAAGTCTTATAAGCCATCCCAATGGACTCCTGCTGCACAGGGTGGCAATGCTTCTACCTCAAACAAAAAGACGAACCATAAGGAAAAGGGAAAAGCACAGGCAAATGAAGTTGATGGCTTTGCCAACATGGTTGACGGTGATGTAACTGGTATGATGATGGATATTGATGAATTCACACAGGAAGTTCCCAATAACGAATGGGATGCTGAATCTTTTACTGCTAATACAGGAGATTTCGAAGAACCCATGGGACCTGCTGGTACTGGTCCTGGACCTTCCTCCTCATTATTTCATTCCAGCTCCTCTCCCCCAGTGCTTTGAGATAGGAGCGAAATCCAAGAAATCCAAGAAATCCAAGAAACCTGATACACATAAGCTCGTTGCATGTTTCCATGGAGATTTCCGGTGAAATGCTGATGGTACTTGGAAAGGGGGCGTAGATCGTTCTCTTTTACTCTGTGAAGAGTACAACAATGCTAGATCAGATGATGACTATGACAATGTACCTGATGGCGAATACTACTATGATTCTGCTTATTTAAAAGCTTATGCTCTAGGCGCGAAAGATTGCAATACCAAGGATCTATGGCTTGTTGAATTGGAATGTTCCGATCATATTACACCTTACCTTGATGACTTTTCTGATTTAAAGCATGGGACCAAGTTCACTGGAACTGCCAATGATGGCATCATGGAAATGACTGGTCCTGGGACGGTGATATTTATATAGGATAAGCCAGAAGCCATTCCTGTCATTCTCAAAGACGTCTGGTATGCTTCTGATGCTGCTCACAGACTTCTGTCTGTAAACCGTCTCACCGCCTCTGGCTTCAAATATGAGATAACAAATCAAATCAAGATCTGGGACAATCAAGGAAGGGTGGTAATATAGGTCGGTGCTTTATTTCCACCTTCTCCGCTCCACTGGTTTCGGTCCTCTCTGATCACTCCAGTTGGTTCGGTTAACTCCTTGCAGGATATCAAGTCTTTCAACATGTGGCATCAGCATCTTGGACATCCATCCAAGAATGCTTTCCGACATGCTCACTAGCATTTGTCGGGCATTCCTTCTATTATGCCACCCACTTCTATGCCTACTTGCAAAGGCTGTGCATTTGGCAAGGCACATCAGCGGTGACCTGCACCAAAGTGTTTGGATGAGGATACTTAGTTATTGTATATATGATGCTAGACATTTGACCCGAGATTTGAGTTTTCACCTTATTCCCACAGTCCAAATGCTTAGCTAATTGAGGGACATATAGACCATAGTGTCT
>JBBPRR010000985.1:0-14110 GCA_038093115.1 Hortiboletus flavorubellus | reverse complement strand
CACCCCTCTACAAACAAACAGAGAGGCTGTGTAGAGTAATTCCCACGCTATAAATAGAACTACTTAGACCCAAGTTAGGAGTATACTGCATCCCTTAGGATAGGGACAGTTAGGACACCTTTAGGGAGAAAACCCCAGAGTGGGCAACTAAAGGGAATAGATCCCCAGCTAGTAGGGAGACCTAATAGTTCATTAGTACCCTGGGAAAGGGTCGAGCAGAGCATTTGAAGCTGATTGCCAACTCCTTAGTGCATAATAGAATCAGTTTAGGAAAGACTGTTCTGTGTGACTAAGAGACGTGTGTGAATCAGTAGTGAGAGTGAAGCGTATTCACGCTACCTACCCAATTGAGCCTACCTATCCAATTAGAAGCTTATTGGAAGCCCATTAAGAGCGCATCTTAGGAAAGTAACCCTAGTCGCTACAAAGTATCTTTCTAACAACCTGAGAGTTGTCTAGAACATTCCCCAACTAACTATAGTACATTTCGTACACCACTCCAACTGAAACCCAGATCCTCAAAGTGTTACTGAACCCGAATCACCCTCAACCTTGTTAACAATTGACGAATGAACCATGTGCCTGATAGTCAACCCCTTTCTACAAGATTGATACTTGTTTCTAGTACCAACTCGACCAGGGAAGAGTACTCTCTTCACCTCACTTCAGGTTTACTATCCGTGGAGATAAGATTTAGTTGTCTGGTAAGCATTTTCTTAGCGTTTCTACTGATCTTATCTAGAAAGAAGACAACTGGAGCCTACCATGAGGAGTTTCAGTAACAAAGTTACATCACAACAAGTCCCATAGGGAGTTAACAACTTACCCCTAAGTATACAACAAGACACTACAAATCATGGTAGGAACCACAGGAGCAACATCTATACATTACCCAGCCACAGAAGCCGAGATGCCCCTGACAAGTTCAAAGGGCACTACTCTAAAGTCAGACACTTTTTAAGGCCATATGAGCGATTGCTCATCCAGTACAACATCACTACCGATCAAGAGAAATGCGAAGGGATCACCAACTATTGTAGCAGTCAATTGGATGGCTGATTGAATCCCTCGATGAATACGAAAACGGTGATTGGGATGGAATGAAAGCTAAGATCCTCCATCTCTACAATGCTGAGCGAGTAGACGCTTGGTACAGAAAGAGCGACCTTAGGAAGCTCACCCAGAAATATGCCAAGAAGAGCTTGGACAAGATGTTACAATGGAAGGCCTACCAGCATAAATTTACAGTAGTCGTACAATGGCCAAAGGCCGTGAAGGTAATTCAAGATGAAGAATATCCCACCTACTTTTGGAAAGGAATCCCTAAGTACATGCGAGAGAAGGTGCAGATACATCTACTTGCCGGTAACGCTGGCGTAGATATGAGTAAGCCCTTCCAGATTGCTGAAGTCAGTCGAGTTGTAAGCCAGTTACTACATTGATACAAGTTCAATGAGGATGGCACAGACTCTGCCACAGAGAGCTCCTCTAAAGAGAGTAGCACTAACTCAGACTCAACTACAGACTCATCTAATGAAAGTTCAGATGATGAGTCTAGTGATGATGAGTGTCAAAAGAGGAAGAAGAAATCCTCAAAGAAACACAAGGACAAAGGATCAAAGAAGACCCCTGAGAAACAGGCAAAGAAGAAGCCTGAATCAAAGAAAGAACCCAAGAGGTCCTTAGACAACGTGGATTCACTTATAGATTGTATGAGTAAACTTAAGCTTGATGATCCTGCCTATGCAAGAGCTTACATCAAGGCCCTTAAGGTAGAACCTTCGATAGCAGACATCTTAGAAAAACCTAGGTTAAAGTCTGTAACATTCAAGGAACCCTCTAGTAGTACACAGAATAATATTACTACTAGGAAAGTATTACAAAGGTTTACTAATGTTAGGAATAGAAGTCTATCTAATACCTGGCCACCCTTTAAGTGCTTCGGGTGTAACAGCCACGATCATTGCCTAAGTAATTGTCCCCGCATGCTAGAATTAATAGACCGCGGAGAATTAGCTTATGACCGATGGGGTATAGTAAACTTACCTAGGAATCAAGGAGCGCTCAATGGGAGAGCAGACGAGTCTATAATCAAGAGCTACCATTGAATGGTTGAGCAACGCGCACGGGATAATAAATGGGCACAAACGAACCTCATTATGGTAGACTATGATAGCTTGAAGTGCGGATCGTCGAATTATATTGTACCTGGAATATTGGTCAGTGACGAAGAAGAATCAGAGGAAGACAACGAGAAATTATTCGTACCATATCTACTGATAGATGAGGACAACGAAGATGATATTGATGAAGTCCTGCAAAGCTATAGCATCGTGTGATCTCAGCATGAAGCTAAGACCATCCGAAAGGAGATTATGGATGGAGTATATATACCTCCCAAGAAATTGGGAGGAAATCAGGGCCGAAACGAAGTGGTGATTAGAGACTCACCTAATACTTGTGACGGTGATGCTAACGAAGCGTTACGTCCATGGTCGACTCACCGAACTGAGAGAAATGATCGATCTGAAAAGAAAGATCAAAATCAGCACGAATGGCGAAAGAATAAGGAGAACGACTTACCAGATACTCGGGATGATCCGAAAGGATTTCCGAAAGTTGAGAACGAACAGGCGAAGTCGTTCAAATGACGGGACGACATCCAGAATGCTTCCGTGCCATCCAAAGGCTGGGAAGTGAAGAACGTTGTCAGTGACGAGCAATCAAAAATGATCCACTTACCTCATCAAGAAACAATGCCCTTGACAGGAGCGTCAAAGGACGCTCAACGAGTATGCACCGATGTGTGCAACGATGAAGATGTAGGGATGGCCGACGTCTCGAAGAGGAAGCGAGGAGGGAATGATGAAAAAGGAAGGAGCACGCAGTTTCCCGAAAGAGTTGACAGAAATAAATCCCGTGCGAGTGTACAGCCTTTCAAGGAACATTCCAGAAACGTGGCAGTGCGACACACGGAGTTAGCCACTACCACGAATCCTCATGACATGTTGACTAAGATACTCAACACTAAGGTAGAACTGACCACGGGAGAAATATTAGGTAACTCATGGGAATTGACACAAGCGTTGGCCAATCAAATTAAGTTTTAACAGGTGACATCGGCTAACGCAGTGTTACACACGCATCATGTCAGGACAAGCCAGGACCATGGGCCATTACTGACAGTTCCTGTCCGTATAGCTAACAAAGTGTTTAGCGCCGTAGTTGACTCTGGTAGCGAAGTAAATATCATTACTAGGGAACTATGGGAGAAATTACAAGTGCCAATGGATGTCGACGCTAGCTTAACACTTCGTGATGCTAATGGAGGTAACGGTGAATTAAAAGGATTGATTCCCGATCTAGCTATACAGATAGGAGGACTAACTACTCATAGTAATTTTTGGGTATCTACTGATTGTCCCCTCGACATATTACTCGGCTGCCCTTGGCAGTGGCAGAACTTTGTCTCCATTGACAAGAGATTAGATGGAACGTACCTAAGATTTAGCTACGTTAATGGCAAAGATAATCCGTCGGCTGCCAAGAATGAAAGCACGCTGCTCATAGTAGGAGGGCGCAGCTCCACTTGATCTTATTTGGGGAAGATAGTGGAGCCGGAGATGTGAAATGAACCAAATATGGAAGTGCACCTGGAGCATGAGGCACAAGAAGATCACAGCCCAATGAAACAAAGAATATTTAATCATGAGCCCCCAGAGGGAGAGAATCTCTGGGGCACAATGCTGAAACATTCCTATCACCTCTCAGATGCTTATCAGACTATTTTCCAACCCGAACCATCCCTCACAAGCTATGGGCAGCCCCCACTCAAGCTTGATAATGCACGCCTCGGGACGCTTGCCTCGCCTGTGCACGCCCCGATCAATAATTGCCTAGCCGATGTCATCATTTTGACCTCAGCGCAATATGCTACACTGCGACCTATGCTGTACAATATAGACAGCAATTACCAATTAGTCTACATACTTCCCACGGAATTACCCAAAGTGGACATGGAGCCCAATAAGCGTCGGGTAAGCCTGCCAACTGTGGCGCTACCCGATGATGCCCGGAAGATCACATCCCCTGTCCCCTACGCAATGTTTATCCGATTAGATCATTGTACCGCTCCCTTCCTCCCCGGCTACCAAGCACAGCTCGAGCACCTCCTCAAGCAGGAGAGCTGTGCGCTGCCTCCTCCCATCCCCACTCCTCCTCCTCAACACGACGATCCCCCCTCCCTCCTTTCCCTCCTCTGTACCAGTGGCCTGTGACACGAGCTCAGTCGAGCTTGGGAGGAAAAGAAAATCGCTGAAGAAGATGCTGACAATCGGCCACAGAAGGTACCAGGTGAGAGGATATTGGACTTAGAACTAACAAATATCCCACCGACTACCTCCCCATCGATGGGGAGGTTTCTTCTTCTCGCCCTGTCCAAGGAGGACAGGCACCTTACGCCGCGATCGGGGTATGTTGTCACCCCGAGTCCTTCTCCGATTTTTATTACAGATCAGCAAATTGTCAAAGAAGATAGTCGATCAGAGACAGGCAGTACCACCTCTACCTTGTCGACATGGAGCTTTGACATCTCTCAGTATCCGTCACTGCTCAGCAGAGACCTGGATCGCCCCAGGAAGATGTTTTTCAGTCGATCCGACCCTCTGATGAAAGGGATATTCGATCCCAATCAGTTCCATACGAGGATGAACCAGAGGTTTGGAGTCCTTCCCTTCGGGGAAGGACATTTCGATGGGACCAATTCGTTCAAGACGAATGGTAACTACAGCACTACCTATTTCCAGCCGCCTTTCGAATACAATCCGGACTATCACCCATCCCCGCCCGAGGGAAAGATCGCGTTGCCGTATATCGATGCAGTGATTTTCCATACTATAACATTTTACTTATTGCTCAGAAGGTATCTGGAGAAAGCATGCAATTGGGATGGAGCACCAAGAAGCGAGCAGCTAATGTGTCACCCTCCCACAGTTTATTTCGGCTGCACCCCATCCTACGAGCTCCACGTGCTGCGGCTCCAAATTGACCATCGCTGCCATCTTGAAGACATGCGAAAGTTTCGCACAGACGCATATAGCATTTTACACTCTATTCTAGCTGTACTAACACTCCCGCAGGCATACGACTGCCTGCAAGAGACTGTGGCAGTCATATTTATTGACGGTACTACCATTGCCCCAGCCTTGGTTCACCGGGACGAGTTCTTCCAGCAATGAGCACCATCAGCCAACCCACTCTTCACTCTCGAAGAGATTGGGTTCCTCCGATCGGCCAGCAGAACACTCCGCTTCATGGGTGAGGTCGAGTTATCTGATCTTATTGATCAGATTCTACAGTTTCCTCTCCTGGATGAAGACCTCATCACCCAGCTCCTTCACGATTTCCATCTTGACGACCCCAACTCACTCACCGGTCGCCGCACTACTGAAGCGCAGTCGCTCTATCGTGACGTTCGCTGTCTTCGGGCCAAACAAGAAGATTTTTATTGGCAACACAGCACTTCGGAGATCGTCGCACCGCTGTCTGTCCCTCAGGGACTGATCAAGTATACCTCGATCCCTATCTAGTATCACTAACGATTGTTTTGTTTCACCTTTTTATGTCTACCTTTCATAATTTTTGAAAAAACCCAACGTCTTTGACGCTTCAATATGTGTTATCTTTTCTTCAAATAGTGAACTGAGACCTGAGCACAGTTGCGCTCCGGGCTCAATCATTTTGACAGTTCCATGACAGATGTTGACAGTTCCATGATGTCCATTGACAGCCCCGTCCCCGAAGCTTGTATATCATTTCCGTTTCGTTTTCTCGACTGTCTGTCCCCTCCCACGACTTACTACGACTAGTCTTTCAGTTTGTCGCTACCTATGTTAGGTGGATACTTGTATGTATGATTAGTTACGATGTGCCACGCCTCAGATGCACGCAAGTGTTTGTACACTAGAGTAGCCCGCAATCAAATGTATTGTCAAGGGCAAGGCTTGTGAGTGACACTAAGGTACATTAAATATAATATCCAAGGGACTAGGTATACAAAGTAGAGGCCGACACAGCCTGAGACGAATCACACAAGTTAGATACTGTACCCAAGAGATTAGGACCCTGTCCCCAAATAGGAAAGACAAAATGCCGTTCCCAAATCAAGAAGGAACTTTGTGGTCTTGTCAAGGCTGCGGATCAGCGGTTCCCAAATAGGATAGACACACAGCAGACATGCTGATACTAATCTCACTTATCAAGTTACACCCTAGCAGACTGCACTGGCTCAAGGAATATACCGAATACTTTAAGATCCGACCAGTTAGTATATAAACCTGGCCTCGCCCTTAGCAACCGCGGGGTGGACTTTTCCCCTCCCCCCCACCATCGCTTGAGGTGCACAGGACCAGGTATGCCCCATCCCCTCTACAACCTATCAACTTACTAGAGAAGCCCCCCCATTTCTAGACTCGTACTCAGAGTCGACGAGGACTTACGCCACCAGCTCCCTCAAAAGGAATAGTTGAATATACAATGAGGTATGTCCATTGTAGGCATGGCCGATATGACTAACCCATCAAATTTTCAGTGTGAGAGCACCTGATCCGATGGTATACATAGAGTCCACCCCCCACCTACTATAGCTATGAAGGACACCCCTACTGTATTGTTACCATATTCCTACATACCCCCTCTTGTATCCCCTTTACGACAACATGAAAAGTGTGAGCAAAATCCTGCCTGAGTAAGTAGAGAAGTCAAACGGTTGACTGGCCATCAAGTATAACCCAACTATGAAGTGTTTCCATTTCCTGCAGAAACCAGCTCCATGCACAGAAAGAAATATACGAGGATATAAACTGAGTCTTTAGGTAGACTATGGTACACGATTACATACAATAACCCTGCCATCTAGTCATACGACACTATGAGCACAACCTCACTAAACTACAGAAAGAGAGTACATAGTTGTTGCTACGTTGGCAATAGCATGAAGCTACCACCACGAGTAAGGTGAATACAACTGTGAATAGAAGGATTCCCTACTATGATAAAATGGGAGTACTGGAAGCGTAGAGTATAGCTATTCGGCCTAGGCAGATCCCGTGTGATCCTAAGATCATATATAGGCATAGCTACGGACTACCATAGGAACTAGACTCTTACGTGTGACATCTAAGGGACAGATCTCACACCATACTAGGAAGACACACCTAAGAAAGGCATACTAGCTATTAGTAACTGCCTGCCTAACAAAGCAGCGGTATTACTGATAGCATTTGCCTGCCTGATGAAGCAGCGGAACCAACAGATCAAGACGATCAAGATGATGACTACGATGACTACCAAGGCAATATGCAAGGAACATAGTAAGGATCGGGACTTACCCAAGAATCTAGACGTAGAGTCTATAGGATTGCTTACCCGATCAACATCCCACTCGTGTGTACAGACCTATGGAGCATATAAGCAGGTTGATCAACATATTAAGCCAATCTCTACTGCAATTCCCCAGGAGTTTAAAGTCACCAGAACAATACCATACGATCCAATGATAACATTGGAACCCCTAAATGTACACTTTGACCTACAGAGGCTCACTCAGAAGTTTACCCAGGAGCGAATAGACAAGATATTGAAGGATATGGAGTTCTATCAATTCTTGTGGCCTGAAGAACAAGATTTGTTTATCAATACACTGATCAAGAATGAAGCAGCTATAGCCTTTGAAGAAAAGGATAGGGGAACTCTTAAGGAAGAGTACTTTAGCCCCTATGAGATACCTCATGTACCGCATAAACCATGGCAGAAGAAAGGCATACGACTTGCCCCTGCATTGCAACAACAAATCATAGATTTGCTGCAACTTTATATAAGAGCAGGAGTTTATGAATACTGCCAATCCCCCTACAAATCACGATGGTTCTGTATGTGGAATGAAGAGAAACAGAAGCTAAGGATAGTACATGACCTGCAGCCATTAAATGCAATCAGCATCAAGGAATCATCCATTTCCCCTCATCTGGATCAATTTGTAGACCAGTTTTTGGGAGGAAAATGCTTTATAGTCCTAGACCTATATTGGGGCTTTGATGCAAGAAAAATGGACGAAGCTAGTCGAGACATGACAGCCTTCCAAACCCCACTAGGACTACTTCGAATAACCCTATTGCCCACTGGATACACCTTCACCCTCTGAATTTCAAGAATGTATGGTGTTTATATTCCAAGATAAGATTGTCAAGCAAGTAATGAATGTATTCATCGATGATGCACCAATACGAGGACCACTTACTACCTATCCTGATAAGGATGGGAACCCTGCAGTTCTACCAGAAAGACCAGGCATATGATAATATGTCTGGGAACATGCAGAAGATTTGAATCAAATCTTACATCATTTGGCAGAAGCAGGAGGGACTTTCAATGGAAAGAAGCTTCAAATCTGCCAACCCCAAGTAGTAATACTTGGCCAGAATGTAGGAATCAATGGCAGAGAACCCGATGTACAATGAGTAAAGACCATAAAGGAATGGCCTACCCCTCGAGGTGCTACAGAAGCCAGACAATTTATGGGCTTATGTGGAACAGTCTGCATATGGATTCCTAATTACTCACAGACAGCCAGAAGCATAACAGCTACCTGGAAGAAGGATGTACCCTTTGTCTGGTCAGAAGCATGTCAAGACGCCTTTGAGACTTTAAAGGGATTGATTACAACAGCACCCGCACTCTTACCTATAGATTACACATGTGGACGACCAATAGTGTTGTCAGTAGACTCTAGCTACATGGGGGTAGGAATGATTCTGTCACAAATAGATGAGCATGGTAAACGCCGTCCTTCTAGATATGGATCACTTCCCTTTTCCTTAGTGGAACCTACCTACTCCCAACCTAAACTGGAACTATTTGGCTTATTCCGAGCCTTATGACACTTCCGCCTATATGTAATTGGAGCCAAGAACCTCATAGTAGAGGTGAATGCCAAGTATATCAAGGGAATGCTAAATGAGCCTGAACTGGAACCAAATGCAGTAATCAACAGGTGGATTCAAGGAATCCTCATGTTTGATTTTACCCTTATACATGTACCTGCAACACAGTTCAAAACACCAGATGCATTATCCCGAAGACCACTAGAAGACCAAGCCAAGGTAGAATCATATGATGATAGTTGGCTTGATGAAATTGCCTTGTTCTACGCACACTATGGACCCAAATTGCGTAAGAACAATGGTATAGAAGAAGGTATCTCTAGGAGCATGGCAGCGTATGTGATGTTTGCCCAAGAGAATCAAGATACTACCCTTAAGCAGATATACGAGTATCTGACTAATCCCCAACCTATACCTGTTACTAATAAATTCCTACAAAAAATTACCAAGTACTTCGTAAAGGCAGGACGCCTATTTAAGCGAACCAAATCTGGACATTCTCTCTTAGTGATATTTGACCATAGTAAGCGGGAACAGATCTTGAGTCAAGCCCATGAGTCACTAGGTCACCATGGTGAGAAAGCCACCTGGGAAAACCTCAGACACTGCTTCTATTGGCCTCAAATGTACCAAGATATACGGCATCATGTTAAGTCTCGTCATGAATGCCAGATTAGGAATACTGCTAAAGTCCATATTTCTATTATTACCCCACCACCAGCTACGGTATTCACAAAGGTTCATATAGATATCATGCACATGCCTGTGGCAATAGGGTATCGCTATATAGTGCTAGCCAGAGATGACTTATCTAAGTATGTTGAAGGCAAAGCTCTACGACAAGGAGTCCTATCAGACATATTTGCAAAGCATGGAATACCTCAAGTGTTTATTAGCCCTTATAATTCTCAAGCCAATGGAGTGATTGAGCAAGGCCATTTTGCAATCAGAGAAGCTTTAGTAACGGCTTGTGAAGGGAAGATACACTTGTGACCAGACAAGCTGCAAGCAGCCTTATTTGCAAACAATATTACTATACGACGATCAATAGGGTATTCTGCATATTACCTTTTACACGGGGTTGACCCAGTATTGCCTTTTGATTTATGGGAGTCAACCTTCTTGATTGAAGGATTTGACAAAGAACTTTCCCATGAAGAATTATTAGCACTACAGATAAGGCAAATAGAACGACGAGAAGAAGATTTGGAAAGAGCCATAGCAACCTTACGAGATTCTAGGTTGAACTTTAAGCGTCAATTTGAAAAGCAATTTGAAACTAGATTGGTGCAGGGAAGCTATGCCCCTGGAGACTTAGTCCTAATCAGGAATACAGCTGTTGAGAAAGAACTGAATAAGAAAACTAAGCCCAGGTATCTAAGGACCATACAAAGTAATCAGATGAATCCAAGGAGGAAGTTACAAACTATCAGAAATTGATGGAGCTCAATTAGCTAGACCAATTGCTGCATTCAGAGTAATACCTTACATACAGAGGCACTCCCTAACAAAGTTAGATAGAAAGGGAGAAGACCTTGAAGTAACCACAGACGAAGAAGAAGCATCATCAGAAGATGGAGAGCCACATGAGCGCAAACTCAATAAACTACTCGCAAAGTCTAATACCACCAATGATGACAGATCTGATCCAGAGTCAGACATCAACTGAGCCCACACATATCACTAGTACCATATCAGAGTGGCAAGTTCATTTCCGCCGACAGAACTTCCATATTCAGAATCAATGATGGCAAGTTACCTATTATTTGGTAGCCCATTTGCTTACTGAGCACCCCACCCGAAGTTACCACTCCACATTTGGTCTCACATCCTTAGCTGAGCCAACTACCCACACGAATCATATAACCATTCCTAGGGCTAGCCTAGAGGAGACCATAGTAATACCCTCAGCTACAGAGTATACTGAGTGTAGATCTGCTTGTAAGAAGCTACAACAGATAGAACACGATAGAGAAGAACTACTGGCATTAGAGAAATATATTCTAAGAGCCCTAGACCCTAGTCAGCAAAGCACAATACCAGACTACCTAACAAGTCCAGCTACATCACAAGACTCATCTGAAATTGGCCGAAACAATGTCGAACAGCAACAACCCATTCAGGAACCATTCTCACAATATATTAAGGGACCTGGACATGCCGAATGTGCCTGGGCAGGTCCATCAAGGGCCACCAGAGCAAGATCTGCCCCCATATCCCCATGTTCCACCTTGAATGATGAACAACGAATTTGAGCAGCAGAAAATATTGAAAGATCTAGCTCTACTGAATGGAGTCTTGGAAACCCATTCCCGATGAGCACACTGGGAAGGACACTGGACAATGGTCTTATTACTGAGTCTGGCTGGAACTTACAAGGCTGAACGATATATTCGCAAGATGTGCTGTATGTGTTACCTAATTCATCAGACCAAGAGTAGGATTCCCAAACAATTGACCCAGCCTTACTACGGATATTGCCAATAGAATTTATTTAGCCGCATATATTACTTAGGCGACCGTTGAAGCTGTAGAAGTTACCACATTTCGCCATTATCTGCCACATCCCATCAATCCTGCCACCGGTAAGTACAACTTGCCATCTAGTGACACGACTTATCCCTTTCAAGAATACAATCATGGCTGCAAATCTGTGTTTCCATCATAACCGAGCCATCGGCATGTTCGTTTATGTGCACAAACTCAGCGCCCACACTGGCTATGTCATGGGACACGAATTCATTTGCCCTCCCAGCAGTGACGATCAAATCGCACTCTACACATGGATGGAAGAAGAGTCAATATTTGTAGGCCACCTATCATGCATCACCGGACATTGGCAAGATTGCATCGATGTCCAACTTACCCCTTCACCTCACTATTACCACTCAGCCGATAAGATTCCAGACAAATTCCTATTTCGTATTCCCCTTGATCTAATCTTTCTAACGGCTGTACAATCATTGATACACTGGTTCCAGTTACGGATAGATCAACGGCTTCAAGTAGATAAATGTCCTGATCACCTCATTCCTGTGTACTACTTTCCTACCCTCACACCGACATTAAACGAGGTGTATCTCAGACCCCTCACTTCCTACGACATTCCAAGTACATCTGTAGTGGTTACAGTTCCGTTCTTGCTGTAGGGAACTATTGCCCTTAAATACTGTTATAAATAATAAGGAGCACTAGCAATATGGCAGAACCGATTGACTTTAATGTTACTATCTGGAACTTGAGTTTGCATCGCAATTTATGCGATTGAGTTATTGACACACTACAAGATTGGTTGTATGATCACACCTTCCGAGACAATGATCATACTGTCTCCTACTATCATGCTACTGTACATGTAGAGACCGAAGGGAGAGAAAGAGGAATCCTTTGGGCTGATTGGCATTGTCAGCATTGCCTAATCATCTACCGATATGCTACAGTATTTGTTGAAACCTACAATAACTTATATGACCAAATGAGAAATTTGGATTCTGAAGAAAATCTACCAGAAGAAGAAAGGCGAACAGATCTTGTAGATTTGTTAGCACCACCATTCCATCCAATTGCAGCAAGGACCATAGCTGAAATCCTTCGCCAACTCACTGAACGAGAGTGATCCCCACAACCAAATCCCAACCCTCCAGAGCACCAAGCTCAAGTTAACGGAGGTACCCTAGCCATTATTACCAACATCATTTCTCGATCTTGAATTAGTGACTAGTGAAGAAATTTCCCTAGTTCTGTAAGGCATAGTTATTGCCTTTGTTCTTATCTTCAGTACCTATAACATAGGAGATCAGTGCCCCTAAATACCGTCATACATAATAGGGAGCTCTGACCCAAATACATTACCTTACTTAAGCAGCAGCCATAATACCGTCAGACACAAATAGCTGAAGCTAATGAAATAGTACAGGAAGTACTAGATCTTTGCAAACAGCAGCAACTACTCGAACATATCTTATAATTCCTACATACCAAGCTCATGCATCATGTTCGTGAGCAAGGAGACAATAATCAAATTCAATACCATGCAACTGTACAAGTGATTACCTGTGGTAGAAACCGAGGAACACCTACAGTGCAATGGCATTGTATTTTCTGCCATGCAATCTACAGGCATGCCCGTCTTTGTAATTAGTATCACAGTGACCTATATTCCCGAATTAGGCAGGTTGACCCAATTAGGCATGGACTGTTAGAAGATAGAATGGAGTTAATTGATTTCTTAGAACTCCCATTTTGTCCTATAGCAGATATGGAGAGAGTTCTTCGTGAATTGACTCAGAATGAACCATCCCTTGAACCAGAGGTGGAAGAAGCTCCCCCTCCTAATCAGGGACAGCAAAGGGCTAATGCAAGACCCCAACTTAATTATCCTTGATTGAATGAACAATCAGGGACGATTGTTTTCCGTTCCCAGCGGATGACCTGCACCAAAGTGTTTGGATGCAGATACTTAGTTATTGTATATCTGATGCTAGACATTTGACCCGAGATTTGAGTTTTCATCTTATTCCCACGGTCCAAATGCTTAGCTAATTGAGGGACATATAGACCATAGTGTTTAGTATCTACCCCTATTCCCCCTTATTTGTTCATTCACAGGTTGCGGAGAAATAAAATAATTTCTCCCAACACACTTTTATTACTACCTACAACTACATAGCTACTCATTTTCTTAATATCTCTTTTACCCTTTAGTACTTAGCCAAGTGTTAGAGAAGCAAATGGAGCATGTGACCTCAGTTGCAAATCACCTGACTCAGATCATGTGACTGTGCACAGCATGAGTCATAATGAGTCATGTTGAGTTAAAGTGAGTCAAATGAGGATCAAGCAAAACACTGCCTCTAGACTGGCAAAATGATCATGTGACCTGCACAGCATGAGTCATAATGAGTCATAATGAGTCACAATGAGTCAGCATGAGTCACAATAAGTCAGCATGAGTCACAATGAGTCAGCATGAGTCATTGCCAAGCCAAAGGCTATTTTTAGCGATTGCTAGTTATTTTCTAACAGGCTGAGTCAAAGTGAGTCAGTATGAGTCATATTTTGGCACAGCCACCTCAGAACCGAAGGTAGCACAGCCACATGTAAACTACTATATAAGGAGCATGATTCAGCCCCATTTGGCAGGTTCCCTCTTTCAGGAAAAAGGTTCCTAC
>JBBPRR010000984.1:0-14118 GCA_038093115.1 Hortiboletus flavorubellus | reverse complement strand
AAGACAAGTTTCTAAGACTATCCTTTTGGGAGAAACCCCTTTTTGGGCAACAAAAGGCATCTGGTCCCTATTAGTAAGGAACCGAAGCATCCTGGAGTACCAAATAAGGACTACACTTCGCCCCTCTAAGCCAAACTTGCCTACTTCTTAGCTGAGACAATAAGATTGAGTTATAAAAACCTTTCTGAGTCTACTAAGTGTACCGTCAAGTCAACTACCAACTACCCCCTAAGCAAACCTTTGCTAGGGCTCATTAGGACGACCTACCTATAGGCCTCCTACCCCTATCTTGCCTAGACTTACTATCCTAAGGGATTAGCCTAAGTCTACACTTTTCAACCTTTTATTGTAGCTCCTTAGTATACAACAAGACCGAGTTGCTATAACTGGCTGAGTGACTAAGCAATCTGACACAAGTCTCTGCTTACCTAAGCACCCCTTCTGGATGCACCATTCCCAGGGGTTTCCTACACACAAACCATTAGCATAGGCGAAACTTAGGCCAAGTTCCTAAATCGCCCACCTTTCGTGCTATTCAAGTACAAGTTTCCACAGTTACTAGGCAACCCATTGCCATTATCTTGAGCTCATTAGGTGCGTAATACACCTAAGATCACCTTTACTAACCCGACCATTAGCTGAAACCATCTTTAACAACCAATCTGTAAACTTACGTGGAGGATTGGCGAACAAACCATGGCTCCTGGTACACTAAATTTTCATCTCTAACCCCACCAAGGGTACACTTCTTGTACTTCCCTTGAGCAAAGTGTTCTAGCCCATGAAGACAAGACACGTTGTCTGGGAATCACCAATTTTGGTTGGTTCTTCGTCGTCTTGTCTAGAAAAAAGACAATGCTACATTCCTAGAATAATCTATTACTTTTTTGCTGAGCATTTCCTAAGGCAAACCCTTGCTAGGGGATGTTAGGACTACCTACCTATAGGCATCCTACTATCCAATTCTCACAGTTACTACCCTAAAAGGTTGGCAACCTTCCTACATCCACATCATTAGCATTAGGTAACACCTAGGCCAAGTTCTTAAATCATCCACTTTTCATTCTATCAGAGTAAAAGTTTCCACAGGTTACTAGGCAACCTATTTCCATTACCTTGAGCCCATTAGATGTGTAATTTATCTAGAATCACCTTTACTAACCAGACCATAGGCTGAAACCATCTTCAACAACCAATCTGTAAACTTACGTGGAGGATTGACAAACAAACCAAAGCTCCTAATATACTAAATCCCCTCACCTTTCCTACTTGGAATCATATTCATCACCCCTAACTCTGCCAAGGGTAGACTTCTCTAACCTTCCTTGAACAAAGTGTTCTAGCCTGTGGAGACAAGACACATTGTCTGGGGACCACTGATTTTTGGTTGGTTCTTTGTCATCTTGTCTAAAAGAAAGACAATGACTGCACCTTCTATATTGCTATTCTGTCCAGATCCATCCGAGTAGATGCAGATGTTGTCTTGCCTTTCTGATTCTGTGTCTTGTGCAGTGGCTGTGACTAGGTTGTCAATGGGTTGTCAATGGATTTTTGAGGTCCACTTTGGACTGACAGCTGCTGGGGTGATGGTTTCAAAATTGATGGGGTTGAACTTGAATGTTTCTGCTATATGGTGGAGTGGGAATTTGCATTATCTTCTGCCCCAGAGCGCTGATTTCAGTTCTTTGCATAGTAAATGGAATGATGGTAAGATGGCAAGGCAGATTGTTCCTCAGCTGATGTATTTTCAGATGAGGGCTGGAATAGGTAGGAGCATGTGTGAAGAGAAGATCAGTGGTGGAAAATCACATGTCCCCTATAATGAGGTTGGCTGCTGTTCTTTGGACTGATTTCATTTTTTTGGTGAAACCTCTTGTGTTCCACCCTTTTTCTTTTTTGCTTGTTTCTTTTTGTAGCATGGTTGTTCCCTAGACTTTAATCATGTAGAGCATTTTGGATATTGTGACTGCTTCATATAGTTTCTTCATCATGCACGTTTTTACTCTTTTTGATACTTTAGTGAGACATTTACATGCAAGTACATACTTGGTTCCTTTCACTATGGCATATGCTGCATAAGCAGTGAAGCATAGTTCTTCCTCTATAAGGACCCCAAGGAATTTGCAGGAGGTGGTAGCCTTGATGCAGTGGCCATTGATGGTGATTGGTGGGCATTTGGTGAGGATAAGATGGCCTGGGTGGAGTGGATCAGCAGTTTTGTTATGAGTGGCTCAGATGAGAAAAGTCTTGTCTATTTTAAAATCTGCATGGTGTGCAGTGCTCCAGTCCAGAGCTCTTTCCAGGCAGTTCATGAGTTCCAAAAGTTTTTCATTGGCCTCCTTGAAGCTTGTTCCTCTTGCTGCAAATGCAGTGTCATTGATGAATCTGAGGTTTAACATGTCATGGCAGTCGCCTCCAAGTCTGATGAGGTCAGTGTTATGGAATAGAAAGGCAATGAGTGATAGTGGACAACCTTGGTCTAGTCTGATTAGGATGTTGAAGGGCTCAGATTGAAAGTTGTTAAAGGAGAGGGTTGTCTTGCATGATTCTAGTCTTCTTTGGTACCAGTTGATATACTGTCTAGGGATGCCTCTTTTTTTTATGCTATATATGAGTGTTTGACCACCACACTTGGGAAAGTAGCTTTAGCATCTAGGAAGACCATTGATACATACTTGTCTCTGGGATTAGCCCAAGTGTGGTGTGTGAATTTTGTTAGTAAGAGTATGGAGTCTGTTGCGGACCTACTGGGTCTCCCTCCAAAGTGGATATCGGGAAGGAGGTGGTACCATTCTGCCATGTTAGTTAGGTCTTTCGCAATGCATGAGGATAGGATTTTTGCCATGGTGTCTAAAAGGATGATGGGTCAGTAGGCTTTTGATATGGAGTAATCAGAGCACCTGGGTTTTGAAGGACCACAATTATCAATAGCTTCCACTCTTCTGGATAAAAGTTGAAGTTGAATGTGGCTCTGAATATGGATTCCATGCATGGCATGAGTTTGTCAGCATAGTTTGTGAGGACAGCATTGTAGGTTCCATTCAGTCTGAGCACCATGTATGAAAAGAGTTTCTTGATAGCTCTATTGATTTTATTGTCTGCAATATTTTTGAAACATGCCTGGGATTCCGGATATTCTTCATTGGTGTATGTCAGTAGTGTGTTTGGGGCCAGTTTGAAGAAGGTTTCATAGAGGATTTGGCTTTTTGTGTTGTTGAATTGACTGCACAGGAGTTCATCAATGGATGAGCACTGGAGGTTAGGGATACATAATTGGTAGTGGTCTGAGGGCTCATCTACGAGGTATCTGTGGGCTTGCCAAACATTTCCCTCATTGACGTTTTCTAGGTACTTGTTCCAGTGGGTCTTTTTGATTTCCTCTAGATGTTTTGTTAATTTCACCTTTGCAGTGTAGTATATGTTGTGGATCAGGAGGAGGCGGTTGTATCTCTTTTGATGTACTTTCCGTGCAAGCTTCTTAAAGTCCTTGTTTTCTTCTATGAGTTCTAGGGACCAGCAGCATTTTATAAAGGGGGAGATTTTAACCATCAGAGTGGCTTTCTTGGTTGTAGCTAGAATAGCCACATGGAGTAGGCAGAGTCATTTGGCTGCTTCTTCTTTGATTTGGACCAGGTCTGTGGGGGTGGAATGTAAGCATAATGCTTCAGTGAGGGTGGATTTGAACTTCTCCCAGTTCATGCTTCTGAAATTCCTCCTACTCGGTGGGTTGATTATTTGAGTAGTGAGGTTTAGTTCTATGATGATCAGAAAGTGGTCAGTGTTGGCTAGGTGGGCCATCTCCTCCATGTTACATCTGGTAATGGCTTTCTTGATGTGGGCAGAGCAGAACACATTATCTGGTTGGATTAGATTCCTTGTGTTTTGCACTTTGAGGGGTGGGATTTCCCCAGGGAGTGCCATATTCAGTTCATATCTAGTGATGAGGCCAAGTAGGGGTTGTGTTGCTGTGAGATTGGTGTTGCTAAAGAGATGGTGGTTGTTTGCATCATTTCACAAGGGGTGGTGGCGGTTGAAGTCACCAAGTAAGATGATGCTATCTACAAGGTTGGTGTTGTTACAGTTGTTGTTGGTGTTTCATTCTTCATTTTTGAAGTATTGAGCGAGGTTGTTGATCATTCTGAAGTATGTGCAGTCATTATATACATTGTAGCTGTGTACCTTTCCCCACTCTCCTTTTAGTTTGATGGTAGTGGTGTCCGGGTTCTTGATCAGGATGGATCACCAGCTGTCTTTTGATAGGTTTTTGTTGACCAAGATTATAGATCTTATGTGGGATGAGTTGCTGGTTCCATGGGTGGTTGGGTATACAATGTTCCATCTTGGATTGATTACCATGAGATTGGTCCAATTAATAGTTGGCTCTTGTATGGCAATGACATTGTATTTGTTGCGGTTGAGATTGCTGAGGAAGTGTTGTTGGACGGTGTTTGACTTGTTGAGGTTTTGTTGCCATATGCATATCATGCTTTTCTGGGTTGGTGGTCAGTTGGGTTGCATGTTCATTGGAAGTTTGCTAGTGACTCTCAGATTGGACAGCTGGGTGAGAAGGAGGAAGAAGGGAAGAATGTGAAGGGAAGGAAGGGGACTGGTCAGTATTGTGCTCATGTGGCAGGTGAGGGGGAATAGGACTTAGGGTTCATGGTGTAAGCTCTCTATCCATGTCCATGTTTCTATTTGCTGAGTATACAAAGCTGTTGAGTCATGTTTGTATTTGTTGGGGTTGGTTTTTCTCGAAGTGTGGATAGTCCCTTGTAGTGAAACAGGTCTGAGTTGGTGGCCATCCTCTTCTTCCCATTGGTCATTTGGGTGTGTTGTTTCTGGATGGTCCACCACCCCTGTGGTTGGTCTTTTCATTGATTCGGGTGTGTGCCCTATACTCAAGGGGTGAGGCGTGAGCTGTTGGGAGGGGATGCATTATTAGCAATTCATTCATGTTAGAGGGCAGGAAAAGGGGAGCCATGAGTGGCGCTGTAGCCTGGAGTTTCCTTTTTTTCTTCTAGAAAGGTTAGGCAATTATGAGACTAGGACAGGTGACCTTTCATGTCGTAACTGATGCAAAATTGATCAACTAGGTTGGATACAGGATAGTCATAAGTGTTGTGGTCTGGGTGTTCTTCACTACATGTACCATATCTGCAGTTGTTGGGGCAATCTTTTGCTAGGTGGAATAGTTTGGGGTATGTCTGGCAATTGTAGCATCTTGATGGGTTGAGTTGCACTTTGTTGAGGAAGACTCTTTTTCCTTCAATAATGAGGCCATTGAATATGACCTTGTTGGTATCCTTACTGGTGTTGATTTGTATTGTCACAAAAGCGACCTTTTGATCAGGTTTGTAGCAGTTGACAAGTTTGATCCATTCTATAGTTGATATTGAGTACTTGTTGAGGTTTGATCTGTGTTCGATTTCCCTAATGGCAAGGTCATTAGTGGAGTCTAAAGTGACTGGGACAAACTCTGCTGTAAATTTGTTTGCTTTGTTCACTATATTTACATCAATATTGAATTTGAAGGTGAAGTCTCTTGCATTCTCTATTATTTTTAGCCATAGGGCTCCCTGTGCTACATTCAACTTATAACATATGATGTCCTTACAGATCCTTTTGGCACTAATGGATTTAGTGTTATGGGGGAAGGGGTGTTGCACACTCTTTTAATGCCAAATTGACTTTTGTGACTAGGGTGCATTCGTCGAGGTTTTGGATGTGGTCAGGTTAGACCTTAATGAGGATTTGCCTGGTTTTGTTCTTGTAGTATATGATTACATCCATGTGTTTTGCTGGTACAGTGGGGACGACCACCAATGCATATGTGGGTTTGACCACCACTAGGGTGGGGTGTGTTATTGCGTCTGTATTTTCACTGATCTTCTGGATTGCCTTCATGATTTTCTCTGTGGTGTTGGATAGGATGTTGATTTTATTTTCTTGGTGGAACATTCTTTTATTCATCTGGCACATGTGATCAGTGATATCTTCTTGTTGTCCAGATTGTATGTCGTTCGAGGGAGGGTTCATCTGTAGTTGATCGTCAGCTAGTTTTACCATTAGCATGCTGATGGCTTTTAATATTGTACAGTATGAGGCCCATGCTCCTGACTTCTGAGTGGTGAGCTCCTTGATAGTTCTGGCAAGTAGGTGGAGGTCAATATTATCAGGGCTTTCAATGTCTAGTTCAAACTCTTGGAGGGAATTCACTGTATCTAGGGCTGATTTGGAGCCAATGGAAGTTTTAAGTTTCCTTGCAATGTCGTTGTCTGTTTTGTTATGTAGGATATATTGTCTTCTGCTTCCGGTTTTCATCTGGGAGGGGGTTGGTGCCCTGGATAGTCCTAGGGCAGCTGTTGACAATAACATATTAGTAATGAGCTCGTTTTCATAATGGGTGGAGGGAAAATTTTTATTGCTTAAATGTTTTGCTACACCAGCAGTGAAAAGGATGAGTAAAAGGAAGATTAGTTGGGGTAGGAGTGGTGAAGAGATGGTGGTTGTTGGTGTAGCTGGGGTTGGTGTTGGTATTGGGTTCTTGGGGACAATGTTGCTGCTGTTACTGTCACTGCTGTTTCTTCATTGCCAAAAATATTTTGGGGTCCTTGGGTGGTGCCATATTGTCAGGAACTGAAGTTCCATGTGGTTGTATCCCATCATTCCACCAACTTCCACATCACTTCTAATTATGTTCCAACGAATCCTAGTCCAACCTGATTCAATCCTAGTCCAACCTGATCCAATCCTAGTCCAACCTGACCTAATCCAATGTAACCCAACATTATTTGTCCATTTCTGAATCTCCACATGTGCAAGACTTATCTGCATTTTGGTTTTCATTCAGATTGATTTCTTTTGGTTTTATTGAGCTTTCATATTACTTTGACATAGGCCTAGACCCTTTCATAGTATTCTGCATGGTTTCTGTTTACCTGTGAAGGGACAATGTTCTTTTTCTTTTGCTTTGATGTACTTGATTATCAATTGATATTTCCCTTATTAGGAAGAGTCTTGGGTGTTCCCTTGACTATAAAACCCCTATAGTGTGTTGGATAATACATCTTTCACCCATGTGCACTAATCATCCATTTTCTTGCTGCAAAGCTATGTCTTTGCAAACCTTGTCACTTTTCCGCTCATATCTGGTCCTTGTCCTTGACTGGATCTCTTTTATCACATCACCATCTCATCAAATCTGCTCCGGGTTTTTGGATTCCATCATTGAATGTATATTCCTACTTCCTCCTATTTCTATTTCACTTTCCAAGTCTTTTTCTCATTATTTTTCCAGATCAGATTCGTCCAGGTTTACCCCTATCTTTCCGGATTCCCTTCTGGATTGTGTAGTCAGGTCCTTTGCCCCCACCAACTTCTTTAGAGTCCCTGGAATGAACCTATTCATACCCTTCTTTCTTATTTTCTAATATCTCTCTTGCAATTGCAGTACAGATGGGACTAGTGTTTTACAACATGGTACAAAAGAAAGAAGCTGAAAGGAATAGTAATACATAGTTGTTGCTATGCTGGCAATAGCATGAAGCTACCACCACAAGTATGGTGAATACAACTGTAAATAGAAGGATCCCCTATTATGGTAAAACAGAAGTACTAGAAGCATAGAGTATACATACATAGCTATTCAGCCTAGGCAAATCATATGTGATCTTAAGACCATATATAGGTGTAGCTACAGACTACAATAGGAACTAGACTCTTATGTGTGATATTTAAGGGATAGATCTCACACCATACTAGCATGAGACATCTCCAAAAGGCATACTAGCTATTAGTAACTGCCTGTCTAATGAAGCAGCAGAACCATAAGCAAACATACAGATCAAAATGATGACTACCAAGGCAATATACAAAGAACATAGCAAGGATTAGTACTTGCCCAAGGATTTAAATGCAGAGTCTATAGCACTACTTATCCGATCAACATCACACTCATGTGTACAAACCTACAGAGCATACAAGCAGGTTGATCAATGCATCAAGCTGATCTCTATCCCAATTCCCTAGGAGTTCAAGGTTACCAGGCCATGGCAGGAAAAAGCCATACAACTTGCCCTTGCATTGTGACAATGAATCATAGACCTACTACAACTTAAGATAAGAACAGGAGTCTATAAATACTGCCAATCCCTCTACAGATCACGATGATTCTATATGTTGTAAAGATGATAACAGGCCTGAGGGAGATTAGGAGATAGGAACCACTAGTCCCAGGCCAGAAAAGGGGGTAGGGCAGTGAGTGTATTTGCCCCAAAAGGGACTTTGTAAAATGGGTGAATGAAAGATGGAAGTCCAGGGACTTACTTGAATAGTCTGACACTAGTCTGGAAGATGTTTGAGAGAAATACAAGAAGTCCAGAAGTCCAGTGAGATATAAAAGATAAAGAAGAAATGTTGAGATCATAGTGGGCACTGACAGTAAGCAGTGATGGTGATGGTATGGTGGTAACCAAAGGTTCAAGCAATTTCTGAATCCAACCAAATGTGATTTCTAACTTTAAGGTACATGGCTTTATAGTCTGGACATACTATATCCAGGACTTGCACTATGACCAATAGAGTAATACATGTCAAGGAAAAGAGTAATGAAATGAAAAGGCACAAAATGGATCAAAACTCTAAATAACAAAAGTTAAATCTAAGAAGGGAAGCCATCAGGTATGAAAGACATGTGTGAGAGATCAGAAATAATAGAGGAAGTTGATAAGATAAGATTGAAAGAGACAGACCAATGTAATGAACTTATAAGTGAAAGTTTGTGTTGACACACCGGGATTTCCAATATCTTGAGACCCTTACAATATATTTAAAAAGGGAAATCAACATAAAATATGATAAGATGTATTATGAGGCCAATAATATAATTTATTTTCATGGTGCTTAAAATAACTTTCTAAAGTTTGACTTTCGAGTGAGATTATGAAGGGCAGATAATCAAATTTAGAATATTATCTTTTGTGTTCTGAATAAGGACCATGATAAGGTTATCTTTCAGCGTGGGCTTTGTAGTTTTTATTTGATCAGTTTCAGAAGAGTTCACAAAAGTTAATATTATGAGAGAACTGTTATTGTCAACAAAATAATATATTTTATGTGTCACATCAGCTATCTCAAAAGTCAAAATGGTAGGATGTGTTAAAAGTAAATGGGTAATGGGGGGGTGATGGAAGGGCAATCTTTGGCCAATCATTGTCTATTTTCAGGGCCTACTGTGGCAAGTGGTAATAGTATAGGAGATGATGCAGACGGTCGAGTCGAGTACACATCGGAATTGACATCACATCGGAATTGACATCACATTGGAATTGACATCACATCAGAATTGACATTTGAAGTAGGTACATCGCTGAGAATCATAGGAAGCATGAGCCTTGTTTAAACAGCCGCCAGATCTTTGAAGTATATGTACAATGTCTGCTCCCATCCACTGTCTACAATTATACCTAATCCTTGCAGTAATATTTTAGTACATGATGATTTGGATCCAGGATGATTTACCTACCCTTGTCAGTGCCAAAACAACAACTATTTTCTCGGCAAAGTGTCACCTCGCAAAATGTGACAATACTTGTGACGGAGAAACTAACTCAAGATCTTTAGATAAATCAGATAAGTAGAGTTGAGCGGGAAAGTAAGGGTAATGTCGGTAGGGATCAATGATATGTCTTTTCACCTAGAGGTGGTGCTGGACAGCAAACCAGACACTTCCTTCATGTTCAAAGATATACTTGATGCAATCAGGAGTTGGCTCTCTTTGGCCTTGGGGATAGAACATGATTAGGCTGTTGCCCATGTGAGTGGAGCAATGACTGTATACCACCCCATCTGTCTGAAAGCAGGCACAGAAGGCCAAACAGCTGCTTGATGTTAATGGCTGGAGGTCATCTGGAACTGAAAGTAACGTGGGCGAACTGTTGTCAGATATCAGCACAGAGTCGCTTGCTGCTTCACTAGAAATATGTTTATCAAATAATTTTTGGAGTTCCTTGATGGCAGAGGGGCACTCTGATCTGGAAAGCCAGCAGTGAATTCTTGAGCCTTGGATGAACGACTGCAAGCATGTTTCTTCCAATTGGCCTGGTATGCCTGTTAGTGACCAGTCATTCGTAAAGGTGAACACTGACCAACAGTGTGATTGATGGGAGATAGTCATACATATGACATGCCATGTGACTATTGGGACGCAGAGTGGCGGTGGGCAGGACCTCATGCAAGTACCCAACCAACTCAAAATACATGTTTGATAGGCCTTGATGTGGGATTCTATCATGACATCCAAGTAGGTGATACAGATTGTCTGTACAAGTGCCATGGTATGGTTGAGAATGTCACGCAGTTGGTCTGCAATGTCCTGAGAAGAATGCACTGAGCTTTCTCCCCACAAGCTCACTAGAGCTAAGGGAATATAGACCACAGTTAAAGTACACCATTTATCTGCCTTCAAGGTGCCAGCCCTGGCCTTCCCAAAGTTGTGGGGAACCAATTTGGGCGAGACAACAAGAAAGTATCAGTCGTTATATGGCCCCTGATGTAGATTGGTACTAACCTGAGCCATGAAGGGGTATCAGTTTCTTATATGACCATCTGGGTGCATTGCATGACGTTGGAAGTTGAGGCTTGAATCTTTTGTATAGCCATCATCGGCTTTGACTTGCACTGGTATAATACAATTCAGCTAAGATCTCAGAACACTGAAACGAACATATCCATTTGAGCAGAGCCTTTACCCAATGTACTTTTAACACATTGCTGCAGGCTCCAACTGGCTGCAGATCCAGGCTTGTGCCCACAGATTGGAGAGCAAGCAAAGGCTTTGTAGAGAGCTTCTGTTCCAAATCAACAAGATGTTGTGCAATACAAGGGGCAGTGTCATTTTCAGTGGCTGAAATGTCCACTGCACGAAGCAGAAGGGAGTGGATGGCTGAAATGTGTTTGCGGTCCTTGTCTGAGAGTGTGGTTGCTTCAGCGGAGTCAGATGTGCAGAAGTCCTAAGTAAAGGCAAGCTTTGATTTCACTTCTACCTGAGCCTTAGTTGCAGCAACCATAGTGAACCCTAGAAATTTCTGAAACTGGGCCCAAGCAAGCCCCTCCAATACACAGTGTATAGTGTCAACCACAAGTTGTTGTGCTGGGTCCCAATATGGAAGTTGCCAAAGTGATGACCAACGCACACCATGATTGGCGAAAAGTCGGCCATGCTCTGCAGAGGAAGTAGAATCTTTGTATAGTTCAGCGTGGTATTATGCGAAGCATACACGAAGGAATACTCGAAGGATTCGTACTCCTCAGGAGGTACTCATGAAGAGACTCTGGGTCTGAGTGAGTTACGAAGAACAAGGGTTCAAGGTGTTATAAGAAACGATGATTGAGGACAAAGGTTACTGAGGACGAGGGTCTCTGTCAATCGGATAAAAGGACACAAGAGCACGCTAGATTGCGTAGAACGAGTGTAAGGAAGTACAAGTACAGACAGTCTAGTATATATACAAGGGGATGCGTCATCAGAGAATTTTATGAAAAGTCGAGGAATGTTTAAGTAAAGGAACACGTCATCAAGTACGTGTGAAGATCAAGAACTATGAGGCTGATGTAAGAGAATCGGCTGAGGGGGGATTAGTCCATAATGCAAAAAAGGAAACAAAGAAACCAATTAAAGAACAACGAACATGGGGCAAATTGGACTAATAAGAAAAAGACAGTGTTTCCAATAGACTCAATACATACCGAGTACAAAGGGAGCAATACATTGAAAGCAGAAAAGATATAGGCCATAAGATAGGAGAAAAACCGTAACACGTGGTGCCGTACTATATCCTTGTTGTGGAATTGCCAATCAGAAGCATGCACATCTGTTCTTCCTAAGGTCTTCAGGTGGAAACAGTTGCAAGCACTGCAGTAAAAATGACTTGTAGCGGCGGCTAGTTGGGCAGTCTTCCGCACAGCAGGGAGATCACATATCATGCATGCTATGGCTGACCATGTCATTCACTCTTGGTGATGAGCAGTGCACGAGAACTGAATTCCCTGCTTCCAACTCTCTGCCATATCATCAACGAGGGGGTCTAGGAAGTAGTTTAATTGGTCACTAGAAGGCTCGTTTGGACCGGAAATGATTCCTGTCAAGTACATGTTTTCCGGCTTGTAATGGATACTGAGTGGAAGGTTTAAGCAAGCGCAGGAGATGATCCCACAGGAGGTGCTGGCATTCTGCTGTAAGTTGTCCTCAATGTTGAAGAAGTCAACATTAAGGGAGAACAGGAAACGTCCTTCGCCTCCCTGATCAACAAATAAGGTTGAGCTGCAAGGTCCCTTCAATGTCCAAACAAATTCTATGTCCCACACATCCTTCATGGCAGGTGGCGGGAACTGCGCTATGTTCTTGACAAGGTAATCGCATGGGTAATCCATAAGTTCTTCAAGGTCTGGGTTTGCTAGAAGTCCCGACAGGTAGTTGTGAAAGTGCTGGTAGATGAAGGATTTAATGGGGACTTTGCAATCATCATCAGGATTACGGACAAGCAAGGTGCTGCAGGGGGCGTCCTTAGGGTGTGGTTGATTTGTACAACAGGAAGGGTATGAAGGCCTCTCAAGCGTAGGGTCTGAGGGTTTGTGAGTGCAGCTGCATGCAGGGCAGACTACATATGTGGTAGTATGGCCTTCCAAGTTAAAACTTGACAATGCTGTTTTGATGGACTTAGGGATCTGCGTAAGAGTGCAATCACATTGGGCTGTGATCTTTGAGCCAGCTGACTGAAATGCAAGGTGAAGGACAAGGGTGACAACACTCAAAAAGAAATCACCAGCTGCATGGCTTATACCAAAGAAAATGATGCCCATTATGCCTAAAAACATCAAGACCTGTGTAAGTTCATTACACTGGTCAATGGGGCACTTGAAGTGATGAGCTATGACCTATTTAGCATGAGCATCACCAAGCAAATCAAGTTTACTTACATGAATCTGTGAACTTTTTTAAACTCAGACATAATGTTTATATATGGATCAATGTTTGTGTGACCAAACATTACCAAATATCAGCTAACTTTATTAAGATCCCACCTTACCCACCAAAAGTGAATAAATTGTTGCAATGGACCTGTCATTTTAAAATGGCCATATCTCCACAGCCACTGGGCCAAATCACATGACCCAGGGACCAACTCGTAGCTAGGAGTGCGTACATAATTTCGTCTGACTAATGCTAAGCGAGATTCCCACAGGTGATTGCAGCGCGCTTTGTGCGCTGGATTGGGGTTAGGCATTGCAACAGTTTTTGGAGTCACTGTATTTTACAGGGCCATCCATAGCTAGCGGTATTCCACCAGAATTGATGCACCCTTCCAGCTCGAGGCACAAGTTGAGAAGGGCATTTTTGCAAGAAACGACCGAGGAGACCTTTTGGTTGACACAGGACAAGCATTTTTTGACTATGTGAAGCTCGGAGCATAGGCAATGCTGCTCCACTGCAGGCAATGATAGCGATTCCCTGTGGATAGCCTAAATCTGATTCTCAATAGCATCGAGCACCTTGTGCATGTTAACTGTACAACAGTTACACTCTTGCTTTGAAGACAATGTGTCACTGTGAATCCAGGTGTTAGCAATGGGTGATGACAGATGAAAAGAACACTTGCTTTTCAAGAAGAGGGGGGGCAGAAGGTCTCAACATTAGGCTAGATGGCAATGAGTGAGTCATGCGAATAGACTGCTAGGTAAAAATAAATAACTTTTGTTGTGCTTGTGATGATGACCGGGAACTGCTCTCTGCGCAGGGGATGTCCAGCCTAATTGAAGTATGAACAAATACACTAACAGTGGAGGAGCAGCCACTTATGGTGATGCAATAGAAATTTGGCCAATTGCCACAGCCAGTTCATCAATTGTAGGCGACTTCTCTTGAAGATGCCACAGTCCGCTCGCGCGTGTGACAGTCTCGGACTGCGCTCGTCCAGTCACGCCCAGTCATGCCCAGTCACGCCCAGTCATGCCCAGTCACGCCCAGTCATGCCCAGTCACGCGTGATCCAGCCCAATCGGGGGGGGGGGGGCTTGCTTTTCGTGACGAGAGCGTGACGGTCAATGACGGCCAGCCCTTTTC
>JBBPRR010000983.1:0-14161 GCA_038093115.1 Hortiboletus flavorubellus | reverse complement strand
CAAGGGAACACCCAAGACTCTTCCTAATAAGGGAAATATCAATCGGTAACCAAGTACGTCAAAGAAAAAGAAAAAGAACATCGTCCCTTCACAGGTAAACAGAAACCATGCAGAACACTACAAAGGGGTCTAGGCCTATGTCGAAGTGATATGACAGCTCAATGAAACCAAAAGAAAACAATCCGAATGAAAAACAAAGATCCGGATAGATCTTGCATGTGCGAAGATCCGGAAACAGACAGATAATGTCGGGTTGCATCGGATTGGATTGGGTTGGACTAGGATTGGATTGGGTTGGACTAGGATTGGATTGGGTTGGACTAGGATTGGATTGGGTTGGACTAGGATTGAATCGGGTTGGGCTAGGATTTGTCAGAATATGATTAGGAGTGATGTGAAAGTCAGTGGAATGATAGGATACGACCACAAGGAACTTCAGTTCCTTACACCGGAGAAAACAATTGTAACTTCACACCTGCCGAAGCTCATATCAGATTCAACGCATACTGGACTGGAGGAAACAGTTCATCTCCCCTTGCTTTCACTTACCCGTATTATAATGAAGCATGCTTTTCTTGCCAACAACTCAGCCATATCCAACTCAACTGCCCCATTTACCAATGCTCTTCCTGTCTCTGGTGGAGCCCTGGCCATCATCTCAGCAGTTGTCCCTTCCATTGTCCTTCTCCTTCTTCCCACAGCTCTTCTTGTCCCTCCTCTCGAGGCTCCTCTTGCCCCTCTTCTCACAGATCCTACTCCTCGACCTTCTCACAAAGGTCTCATTGCATCCTTCCCATTTCCCCCCTTTATTGTTGTTCCCCATCCCTTAAATATGATAACTATGACAACTATTCTGATGGTGCCATGGCTAACATGACTAGTTCCCCTTGCAGAGGATATATCGACCTTTAAAAATATCTTCATTGCAAATTTGATTCTAGTACGGGGGTAATGTTATAATTTGTTCTTTTTCTTCCATCGATCCCTTTTTCTTGAACATTCCTTCATGTTTCCCAATGTTCTATCATATTCTCTCACATCCCGTGACTTTCCATGCTTATCTCATTTCTTCTATTTTTACCCTTTCTTTCCTTATCTTTGTCTCACAGTTTGCTTCTTGAATGTTCCATAACATTCTATGAGTTTCTCTTTGCTTAGCCATCCTCATTTCTTGACTGTATATAAACCTGACGTCTCTATCATGTATCCCTAAGTTAGACCTCCTTAGGAATATATCCAACTTCACTTTCTTGAACTGCTCTTTAAGTTCTTGTCCTACTTTTGAGTGGACACTCTTCCCCTTGAAACCTTGAACTCAACCTTAATAAAGGTTGAACCTTTGAACCCACAAAAGACTAAGGCTATGCTTGGCCCTATCCGGACCAACCGTAACAGGAGATACATTGTTCCACACTCATATGGGGAACATATGAACATGTGACTTCAAAAGAGATTTTCTTTGAAGATGCTAAGTTATATGAAAATTGTGTGATTAGCAGCCAGTCCGACCATTTTTCCTACTTCTTGGCGCAGAACATGCAGAGATACTGCTAGAGATCTCAATTCATGTGCTTTGTTTGCCCATCTGCTTGTAGGTAATGTGCAGTGGATAATTTAGACTTGATTCTGAGGTGTTTGCAAATGCCCTGCATGACCTGGGAAGCAAACTGTGGATCGCAATCTGATACAATTGAACAGAGTAATCCATGATTCTTCCAAATGTGATGAAGATATGATTTAGTGGTGTCCAGCACTGTAACTGTTTTGTTGCATGGAATAAATACAATTTCTTTAGAGAATTGATTTACAATGACAAGGATGAAGTTGAAGCCACCAGAGGAGGGAAGATTGGTAGTAAAATCAGGGAAGATGTCCTGCTAGGGACCTTCTGGAATAGGAAGTGGAATTAGGGTGCTTGTTGGAATGTGGTTACTTTCTTTCATGCGTGCACAGTGATCATATTGAGTGACATAGTCTTTGACATAAATGGTCATGTTGGGCCACCAGTAGCTTCTCCTGAGAAGTTCTATGGTCTTTTCATAACTGGGGTGATCAGTGACTGGGGAGTCATGACAAAACTTCATAATAGATAAGTGAATAAGTTTGTCATCTGAAATGAAAACTTTTCCTTCTTGGTTGCATAATATTTCATCAACATGACATACTCTGTACTTCTTACATAGTTCCTTAACTTCACTCTCTTTGAGCATGTGTAGCTTTTTCTTAATGGAATATAGGATTTGTTTGCCTTCATCATGGATTGTGACCAGTAGGGTCTGTATCTGCTCTGGCAGAATCATCATGATTCCTTCATTGTTATGTTCAATACTGGCTGTGTAGTCTTTTCTTCTAGAGAGTGCATCGGCTTTTACATTGGTAGTACTTGACTTGTAGATAAATAGATAGTTGAACTGAGAGAGCCATTGCCACTATTGGGCTTGGTATTGATTCAGATTCTGAGACTGCATAAAATACTTCAAGTTAGTGTGGTCATTCCAGATTTCAAACTGATGATAAGAGCCTTCTAGGTAGTATTTCCATATCTTCAATGCTTGGATGATGCTCAATATCTCTTTATCAGCAATGAGGTAGTTACATTCAGCAGGTGTCATACTGTGGCTGGCAAAGGCAACTAGGTGTCACTTGTCTTCTTTTAATATTGATAGTACAGCTCCTGTGGTATAGTCGGAAGCATCGGTTTCTAGGCAAAATTGACAATCAATGTCTGCGAATGCCAACATAGGAGCTGTGGTAAAATGTTTTTTAAGCATGTCAAACATGACTTGTTGTACTTCTTTCCACTTGAAAGGCTATTTCTTCTTTAATAGATCATTCAGGGAATGAGTATGCTGCATGTAGTCCTTGATGAACCTTTGGTAGAAATTGGCAAGTCTGAGGAAACTACAGACTCCTTTGATGTTCTTTGGTTCAGGCCATTTCAAAATGGCTTTGACTTTTGAATCATCCATTCTAATTCCATTGACACTAACCATTATGCTAAGGAACTCAACTTCTTTCTTTGAGAAGAAACACTTTTCAGGTTTGACAAAAAGATTATTTTCTTCTAATTTTTGCAATACTTTGTGCACGACTCTGTCGTGTTTGTCTTGGTCATTTGTTTTGGTAAATATCAATGTAGACCACAATTATATCTTTCATATCAGTAAATATTTCATTCATCATGGCTTGTAAAGTGCCAGGGAAATTGCATAGCCTGAAGTACATGATCAGGGGTTTGAATACTCCTTTGTCGCAGATGAAAGTGGCCTTCCATTCATTGCCCTTTTTAATATGGATGTTGTTGTAGCCCCATTGAAGATCCATTTTCATAAATAGCTTAGCCCCTTTTAGTTTATCCAGCAATTGGGAAATTAAGAACAGCAGATAGTTATTTTTGATGGTGTGTTCATTTAGGTAGCAGTAATCCTGTATCATGCATTTTTTGCTATCTTTCTTAGGGATAAAGAATACTAGTGAGGTTTGTGGGGATTTGGAGGAATGAATGTATTCTTTGGCCAGCTAATTATCTAGAAAAGTAGCAACTTCCTCCTGTTCTTGTGCAGATAAAGAAATGATGCAATCTTCCTTGGATTGAAACATGTCTTTGAGGTTAATGGCATGATTCCACAGTTTTCTGATTGGCATCCTTTCCAATTCAGCTTTACTGAACACCTTTAGATAATTATGGTACTACTATATCCATTTTGGGCTTGTTCTCTAAGGCACAGATTGTGGCGTTGTCTTCTTTCTAGACAAGACAACAAAGAGCCAACTAAAATAGGTGATTCCCAGACAATATGTCTTGTCTCCATAGGCTAGAACACTTTGCTCAAGGGAAGTACAAGAAGTGTACCCTTGGTGGAGTTATGTAGAGGTAATGGATATGATTCTGAGTAGGAAGGGAAAATCTAGTATACCAGGAGCCGTGGTTTGTTCACCAATCCTCCACATAAGTTTACAGATTGGTTGTTAAAGATGGTTTCAGCTAATGGTCTGGTTAGTAAAGGTGATCTTAGATGTATTACACACCTAATAAGCTCAAGATAATGGCAATGGGTTGCCTAGTAACTGTGGAAACTTGTACTTGAATAGTACGAAAGGTGGGTGATTTAGGAACTTGGCCTAGGTCTCGTCTAATGCTAATGATTTGTGTGTAGGGAACTCCTGGAATATTCCATCCAGAAGGGGTGCTTAGGTAAGCAGAGGGTCGTGTTAGATTGCTTAGTCGCTCAGCCGGTTATAGCAAACTCAGTCTTGTTGTATTCTAAGGAGCTACAACTAAAGGTTGGAAAATATAGACTTAGGTTAATCCCTTTGGATAGTGAGTCTAGGCAAGATAGGGGTAGGAGTCATATAGGTAGGTCGTCCTAATGAGCCCTAGCAAGGGTTTGCTTAGGGGATAGTTGGTAGTTGACTTGATGGTACACTTAGTAGACCCAAAAGGGTTATTATAACTCAATCTTATTGTCTTAACTAAGGAGTAGGCAAGTTTGGCTCAGAGAGGCGAAGTGTAGCCCTTATTTGGTACTACAGGATGCTTAGGTTGCTTACTAATAGGGACCAGATGCCTTTTGTTGCCCCCCAAAAAATTGCTCCCAAAAGAGTAGTCTTTAAAAACTTGTCCTTTATTTAGGTACAAGTCCCAATAGCCTAGTAGTAGTTCTAAACTCCTTTTTACTTCGCTCTGGGGTACCCTGCCTTATTAGGTCTTATTAGGTTTCCTGGGGGATCTCTTATCAGATGAGATTCCCTCTGTAGGCCAAAATACTCCCCTTTATATACATAAATACAGGAGGCTGTGCTAGCCAATCAGAAGGCTTGGTGGCTTATAAATTAAGGCACAATCGCTTACTAATGCCAGGAACAAGCTGTCAAACCCAGGCACACTAAGGGAAAGCACTTTGAGCAAAGAAGTCCAAATTTGGAGTGCTCTGCCAAAGAGGCTGGTTATGCTGTGCAGGGCTGTACAGACTAATGGGGACAAGGTCACATGGTAGTTAGGGGTCACATGATCACTTCATCTCACTGGCATTTAGCTAAGTAATCAGATAAATAAAGAGAAATCAAAGAAATAGTATGTTATGTATATATTTGCAAGTGTAAGGATATGATTAGAGAGATTAATGAATATCTCAATAACCAGTAGGTGGAAAAATCTGGAAAAATAGGGGTATATAGCTCATAACAGGGGCTATCATTCCCTATGGTATCAAAGGGTATTGTCCACAGGGAGCTATGGAAATTCTGTTTCTCGGGTGACTGCTTTGCTATGTGCGTGCATGAAACTAGTTTTATGCAGGTCATCCACAGGGAACAGAAAACAATCATCCCAGATTGTCCATGTCCTTAAGGGCTGAGAGGATACATAAAGTTGGTGATATCAGTGAGGGTAGTTCCATTAACTTTCCCTTATAGTTCAGTAAGAGGTAATGGTGCTCTCTCAACCAACTCAGGAGATTCTTGTCTTTGGCTCAGTTCACAAAGGACTCCAGTCAGAGTTGCTGCCTCAACTTGGGGAAATGGAGCTTCTAACATGTTGATGAGTTGGTTGTGGTCCTCTTGTGGAGGGAACAACATAGGGTCAAGCTGATACACTAAGGCATATGTTTGATTGTAGTTATGATTGAATCCTTGGGTGTATTGGAATATGAGTCAGCAATGATTGCAGTGCCACTTAGCCCATGGAGTGCCTTGCTCTGGCCCAGCTTTAGTATGGATATGCACTATTGTGTGGTAATTTAAATCTGGATGATCCACATGACTGAATGCATGATCAACCAATCGAATATGTAGTAATTCTATCATTGCATCACAAAGGTTGTGGTGCTCCATTAGATTCTGGATGCTGTGTTGTTCTGCCTCAAGTTTAGCTGTTCTATTTCGAGAGGAGGCCATTTCTATACTACAATACTACCTAAGTGTAAGGTAGTAATGGTATCGACGTGTCCAGAAGGGGGTGCTTGTACAGGGGAAGAGTATTTGTGTTCTCCTTCCAAAGGGGAACTATAGCAACATACGAAAAATAATGTGGGGAGTTACCACTGTCAAGCTTTTTGACGTAGCGTGTGGATCCTCTTGGTAATATTTGTTTAGTTGGGTGTGTTATAAAACAGACAGTTGGTGTAGGGGGTGTCAAACCCTAAGAAAAGCTAGGGAAGAACTAGCAAAGACATAGGGTGAGTGTGAGCTAAGACTCATCCCAAGGGGTCTAAGGTAGATTAGTGGTGAGAAGGATATGTGAAGACTTTTCTGCAGACAAGACAGTCAATTCAGATGAATACTGGTTGAAATTAGAGAGATCTGATTGATGGAGTGAATTCCTGGTCAAGGATGAGGGCTGGGTACAAGTGGGAAAAATGACAAAGTTTTGGATGAGGTTGGGAAAAGACTTAGAATCATGAGTTTTGCCAGAAAAAAGTTGCTGCATTCCCAAAAGGGTACAGATTTTATAGTCTGGGTAACACCCAAGACTTAGTATATATGAGGTAACTACAGAGGATGTGACCAAAAGCTGTGAAGAAAATAATCTTTGCTATTATGGGTAACAATGTCATGTAGAGGGGAACAAGACACCATGTGCAAAGGTACAAATTGCCCTGTAGTCATATGTGGTGACCCTTCAATGAAACAAAGTAAAAATGACCTAGAATGATCTGGATGAAAGTAAGTGTTGCTGGTGATTGGATGTACAAATAAGAAAATGAGATGAAGTCAGAATGACATATGAAAATGAATAGAACTAGCTATGTCGTGTTAGTGGTACACCAGCTGTGCCTGGGTTGGGATGGACGATTAGGAATAATGGAAAAAGGAACAGGAATCTACTTATAAAGACTGGGTCCACTCAGATGGACATAGGATAGGACGGGGATGTTGCTAGACAAGTTGGGTAATCTAAAGGGCACTGAGATAGGGGAAAAACTCTGTATACATATGGATGTAGAGAGCCTTCAACTCCTACATTTCTAGAGTACTTCGATTTTGACTATCCCTAGTCAGTCATGTGACCTTGTTGACTACTGAGTTTGAAAACTATGAACAATAGCACAAGTTTGCATAAAATGTGGCCATTCACCAACCCATTTGCTCTTTATATTCCATCCTCACTTCTTTCCCTCATTTATCTCTATGTCTTTCACCCCTTTCAAAGATATTCTCATGCTTGGCAAGGCTTCCTCAGCTGACCCCGCCAAGTTGGATGTCATCAAGAAAGTTATGGAATTGAAAACTTAGCTTGATGGCATGTTGTGGTTGGTCCTTGACAATTAAGATGACTTGGCAGAAGATCAGGAAATGTGATGTGCCAGGTGGCAAAAACTCTTGGTAAGCTGTGTTTTGATTGTGATGTTCAGTTATTGATGGTGGATATAGAGTCAAGTCCACATGTTGTTCCAACACACAAAGGAATACAGCATGGACACTGCCCTTGAAGCAGACCTCCTTACCCGTATGCAAGAGGTGAACATCCTCTTGTGTCAGTGGCTGAATGCAGCAGCAATCTGAAAGTGACAAGAAGAGAAACACATGGAAATGGCAGCATGAGCTGTGAAGGTGGTGCTTATTTGGGTAGCAAAGATAGTGAGCTCAGATAAGCAAGAGCAGATTCCTATGGCAAAGTCAACAATTGAGTCTGTGGTATCCAACCCAGTTCAAGAGTTAGCTGATGAGCTGCCCACAATCAAGTTGCCCAGCAAGGAGCAAAAGTTTGTGTCCAGTGTGGGTCAGAAGCAGAAGGTAAGTAGGACCTTTGATGTAATAGACTAGAAGCTCATGCCATATAGCATGTCTACAGCCAGGTGGTGGTAGATGAGAAAGAGGACAAAGAGGATGACATCGTCGAGGTTGTGACTTCGAAGCCATCAAAAGTGCAAGCTGGCCTGAAGACAGTTACATACAACTTTTCATGTGACTCATGCCAATGAGGTGGAAGGATGTGCATTGGAATGCTGGGTTGCACCTGTGACTCATATATCTAGCTCAAGACAAAGTGCAGGAAGTCCAAGGGGAAGGGAAAAAAGGCAAAGAAGGATATAGTGCTTGTTCCAGGTCCTAAGGCAAAGGAGAAGAAGAAGGGCCACCCAAGGCTGGGTAAAAGTTTGGCTTCCACACCCATAAATCCACTCTAATCATCCTTTCAGTGCATAATAATGCCCATATGGTGATTCCCATGTGTAAGATACCGGTCATCTCATCTTCTTGAGTAGAGGCCAATGTATTTGACTTTTTTGAGTTCTCCCCATTGCCCAAGCCCAACTCTGACCATAAGGATGAGGATGTGATATCCCGCAAGAAGGTGAAGACTTCAGATCCAGCTCAGCATGCTACCATTGAAATGATGAAGCTGGCCCTACTGACCATGAGGATGAAGATATGTGAAATGCTTGAGTTCCTAACTGAGCTACAAGCCTGCACTAAGGTAGCTGAGACTTATATCAGCTCACAGCAGCTGGAGATAGAGGAAATGGAGGCACTCTTAGAGAAGCTTTAACAGTATCCATCATCTTTTTGTACATACATAGTGTAACCCATAGCATACTTGTACTTTGCTTGAGTCCCAATCATATCCATGTCCATGTCTGTGTTCATGTTCATGTCTGTGTCCAAGTGTGTGACCCCTAAGTAAAAGTGAAAAGGTAATATAAGAAGGTGATAGCCAGAAAAAAGAAATCGAAATGAGGCTGGAAACAACACTGGGTTGTAAGATGGCACTTAGCTTGTCTTCCTTGATCATCTATTGCATCTATTCCTGCATGGATACTCAAAGTTTATACTAGATTGCACTGGGATGTTAGAAGAAAGTTGATAACAACATGTGTGTGTCTCATTGTGCATTCAAATATGAATGTCTATGAGGTAAGTTAGTTGAAACACTGACAAAGAAATAAAGATGGATATGTTTTTATCTTTTTTTTTTTTTTTTTTGGTTTGATGGGGAAAATGTAGATAAAGTACTTCTATTTGTTACTGCATGGGATAATTGAAGAATAAAGTGTCACTAGATGAATATCAGGGTGAAACAGAGGGCTCCAGCCAAAGCTCAGGTTGGAATGGATATGAATAAGGTGAAATGAAATCATTTGGGCTTTGTTGTGCTGGTTGTCTTGGACTGCATCCCCTTCATCTTTCTTATACTTGACATTTTCCTCAACATCGTGATTGTCTAGCTCCTTGTCATCCAATCTGATTAGTTCCATGACTAGAATGGCAATCTTTACCCTTGAGAAGTAAGGCAGCAACCAAAAGGCTGCATACTTGAGGCTTGAGATCGACCCATCCAACTTTGCCAGTAGGTATAAACTTCCAGTAGTCCTTTAAAGAACTACCATCGGGTCCAAGTACCTCAGCTTTATCTTCTGATTCAACTCCTTCTTGATCTGAGTATTTTGAACCAAGACAAGACTACTTAGCTGGAAGTTATGATCTCGGATCTGGTTTTTGAACTGTGCCTTGAAATGCTTGATGGATGCAAATTACAACAAAAGTACTCTTTCTCAGATAGTGCCTATATCTTCTACCTGTTTTTGAAGTTGGCAGGCATGTCAAGAGATTAGGTTGGATCTGGATGTACAATCAGTGTTCAGAGTGGAAACGAGAAAGGTTGCCTCTGCTAGATCAAATGGAAATAGAGGCTCAACATCATGCACTATAAAGTACAGCAAAGGTCCAGTAGATTTTATGATAGTTATCTATTCTGTTCAGAAAACAGTGTGAGCTGTGGATGACTAGTGAGCCTTTTCCCCCTGGGTACTTTTGATGATAGCCTCCTGGACATTGAAATGATGCTGTTCAATCACACCATTTGCCTGGAAGTTGTAGAGAGAGATCTGGATGTAACATATGCTATACTGATTGGCAAATATATTAATAATAAGCTTGGTGACAGCTATCCATCAGCAGAGAATGTCCTCAAAAATAAAAAATGCAAGCATGGATGTGTTTTCCAATCACAACATCCGCCACTCTGGATATGCAGTTAGGGTGCACTGGGCCTGTATGATGAAGTAGTAACCACCAGATTGCAGCATTACCATAGTATCAATGTATGTCTTGTGGAATAATCCTCCTATGATCAGCACAGTAGGTGGGATGTGCAGCTTCTTTATTTGTCAGATCTGGCACTTGTAACAAGTCTTGGTGTACCACTTGACATCGTCAACCAACATGGGCCACCAAAAATGCAGCAGTAGGCAAGTACGGACAGAGAACACACCCTTATGATTGAGGTCATCATGGGCCTTTCAAATGAGCCCATATTGATGTCCAACTGGGATAGCAAGCTAATGATGTTTGTGTGGTTCCTGATGGTACAAAGACCTGTTAAGAAGAAAGAAGTGGATGGTGGCATTGACAAAGGAAGTGAACTCTATATTTGTGAGGTTAAAGGGGCAAACATGGGAATTGAGAAACTCACAAATTTGGTGAACCTGGATATCTTTAGTGACTGCCTTTGGTGAATGCAGTAGCTCTGAGTTGCTGTCATCAGGCCCAGGTGAGGAGAAGAAAACGGAAACATATCAGGTAGGTGGAATGCAGTTAGAGTACCTAGAGATGTTAGTCAACCTGCTGGGCAGAGACAAGTAGTCATTGAGTGGGGAAATAGAGAAAGAATAGGTACTATTGAGCCAATCCTCAAAATAATCCATTTCAGGGAGGTCATTCTCAGATGGTGGTCAACAAGAGAGTCCATCTGCTCTGGAGTAATAGGTAGCAGGGATGTAAATGAGACAGAAATTGAATAACAAAATACCTGCAATCCAACAATTAATGGTCATGTTTGGCTGGAGGTTGGGATTATTGATTACCCCTTTTACATACTTGATGTCCATTTCCACTGTCAAATTAGCAAATCCAAAGATAAAAATCTGAATAGCCTAAAGGGCTTGGAACTACCTGTAGAGCTCAAGCTTGGCTTGGAAATACTGGCTCTTGATATTGGTCAGGGTCAATAATCTAAAGCAATCCAGATATCATTTCCCATCATTCCCTTCCTGTGACAAAATATACCTGACTGCGATCAGGAAGGTATTGACAGCCAGAATCACTTCCTATTTGGATTCATAGTTCAAATGTTACAATACAGGGGAGAGGCAGATTGCATCCTTTAAATGCTGCATTGCAACTCTGTGTGGCTTCTCCCATGCGAATGGAACCCCCTTTTTGGGTCAAATTGACCAATGGCTAAGCAATAGATGCAAAGTCCTTGATGAAAATCCAAAGGACTCCACACACACCTAGGAATCTGTGTATTTGAGTGATGTTCTGGTATTCTGGCCAGTTGTAGATTTTCTCCACCTTCTTGTTGTAAGGAGTGTGACCATCAAAGGTGCACTTGTGACCAATGATAGTAGCATCTGGTGCAGTGAGAACAAACTTCTTGACAGACACAGTGATATTAACAAGTTTCAACCACTGAAGTATTTAATAGATGTTCTGTAGGTGCTCCCATATGAAGCGGTGGATCCCCAGATTTTCTGGGATAGTTTTATAAGTACCATCTGGGTCCAGGCTCCTACCCAGCTGCTACTTTGAGTATGAGGCTACATCTTAATAAGGGTGGAAATTTCTAAGTGGCTATGTAAGAATTCAAACAGTGCCAACTTTAAACAACCTCATACTCTCAATAGTGGCTGGTGTATAACATTTGTAAACAGTGTCAGCCATAGTGTTTGACAACACCGGAGTGCGAACAAAACGATGTGTAGCCCAAAATTAGGATTAGCTATATACATAGTAGAATACATATTGTTGGTTAGGTACACAACATTACATTCACACGTACCAATGGCACATTCACTTGACTCAGTAATCCAGATGCTCAAAGACAATGGCTTTACGCTGTATCAGCTCCTTTCATCATTGCTCACCTCTTAGTCTTATGACAACCATGAGAGTACTTAAGAACTTCTTACTCACTCTATCAACATCTTTTCTCTCTTATGAGGGCATCCATCAGATGATCACAAGTTACAGTATTCACACATGTAATTGAGACAGTACAACAAATTTATCGCACAAAGCTCAAGAAGATGGCATCCGATCGTAGCTAACACTTTGGTGCTCTGAGCATGACAACAAAACACCTTGAGGAGTTTTGTGTTGAGGATCTTGCACAAGATATGGATATGGGAGCCTGTGCACTGAAATTGTTATTATTGCTGGGAGTATTATTAGATGGCAAGGAAGGATGCTCAGTGGGCAGAATTCTTGTTGATCTTGGAGACAGGGAAGGAGACACCTCAATTGGGACTGCCAACAATGACAGTTACTGGAACGAGGTTGATGAAATAGATTTGGAAGGATTTATTCATTAGTGGTCTTACTGCTGAAAGTCCCAGTAGTGTGAAGGTATTGTCAGCGGAATCTAACTGCACGAGCAATAAGCGCAGCAAGCATTGAGTGGCCACTATTATGATTGTCAGTCTGCCCTTGCACCGGACAATATGCAATCAAGTTGACAAGTTGAATACAGAAAAAAACAGTGATTTTTAGCATATTAATGCAAAGCATCAACCAGAAGGCCAATCTATTGCAGAGCATTCTTGGAATCTTCTTCCAGTCAGCACATACCCCACAGAAAGTCATTGACACTCTTGCCCACGTTGGAATATCAATATCAACTGAAACGATCAATGGTGCTATCAGATCGTTGTCGGTTGAATCACAAAACAATTTACAAGTGCTTGGCCAATCCCTTCTCACCTCATATGCATACAATAATTTTGATGTTGACCTAAAATCGCATGTGCTGACTACAGAGAAATCAAATGACTTCCTCAAGCACCTCACGTCTGGGCTACTATTTCCCCTTGGTCATGGCACCACCACCAATGATCTAAAGTGCTTGGATCAGCTGTGGAAAATCTTGGCATTGAATCCTCAGGTAGGTGAAGCCTATTTACTGCTAAAGAAATCATAGTGAGACCTGTTGTGTATCCATCCCGAGTCAAGTAGCAGTGCCAGTCAACTATCACGATGTGATCAATTCAACACATGGGTCTTTCTATCTGCCTTGTGTACTCATGGCCCAGACTATTTCCACCAATTCAAGGCAAGAATCACAGAACCGGAGGCCGTCGAACAGATTCTGCTTGTCAAAACAGAAATCATTGCAGCTCATGCAATGGATGTCAACAACTCAACAGTGAGTGGGAATATTCATGCTGTCAATGACCTCCTTCAGCATGGAGGCATATATAATCCCACCTACCCCACTGCAGAGGATCTCGACACTCTTGATATTTCACAACATGTTATCTTGATTCATGGTGATCTCAGGACAGGCGAGCACCTTCAGACTACACAGTTATGACATTCAATTGAGGGAACCACATGAGATCATTTACAGCACATTCTATTCATTCCTGGCCTATTCCACATAAAAATGGCTTGTACAGAAGCTATCTGGTGATGTTTCTTGCAACCACCTGCTGTGTGAGAGGATGAAACAAGTCTCATATGTACATAACGTTGCACTTTTGTGCCCCAAGGAGACCAGTATCTTTTGTTCAAAACCCAGGTTCCAACACATGCACCAACTGATTGGACATGTGGGAACATGTTGGTGGCTTGATTGTGGGAGAGTTCATATTAAGAATAAAGGCTTTGCTAGCCTTGGTGCTTTTGCAGTAGTGGCAGATCTGGACTGTGCCGATGATGATACAGTTGTGATTGCATTGCATTATTTGATACACAGGGCTGATGTTGATGGCTCAGGACAAAATGAGGATAATGGGGTTACCTGCACAGTCTTTTGAAGCTCAGGAGAGAGGAGCTCCTCTGACACAGTGGCAGCTCTTGGATCTGGTTGCTTCCAAGGTAGCATATGTATCTTGTTGAACAGAACATATTTGCCCTTGTTCTTAACTGCCTAGAAGCTGGCCCAAGCCTGGGCAAAGTAAGGTTTAAACTTGTCGTCAGTATCTGTTAGAGACCGATCAACTCCTGGCGGAACTCCGGAACTCCGGAGTTATACGGATGGGTTAGAACTTCGGCTTCAGCTTATGTGCTGCGCCCTTGCTGTCGTTCGTGTCCTGTATTTCGGAGCGGAAAGGAACAGAGATAGCAGAAGGGACAGGAGTCTGTCCAACTTGATAATCTAGCTACTGTACACGGAGTGTCTAGGAGTTTATATACGGAGGGAAGTACAGTATTAGTAAAGCGG
>JBBPRR010000982.1:0-14171 GCA_038093115.1 Hortiboletus flavorubellus | reverse complement strand
ACATTGTTCGTACTCACCTGGCTTCAAAAAGTGTTGATGTCTTCCTTGCGGAGCCTGTCCAAGTCACTGTCAGTGCTGGGGCCAAAAATGGCTCTGCGAGTGAGGCTAGCACTAGCAGCGGCAATGTCAAAGTGGTGAAACGCCCTAGGACATTGATAGGATTTGCAGATGCTGCGCTTACAACAACACAACAGGACCGCGCAAATTTCACTAGTACCATAGAGTACGATAGATCCAAATATTTCTGCCGCGTTTTGCCATTTTGCCATTTTGCCGGCAGACTCGCACTTCAAATAATTCTGCCCCCCACACTAGGTTCGTGCGGAAAGGTAACATTCAAGCGCCTTAAACCCTTATAAATAGGGCACGCATGTGACAAGACAAGGCACGAGGCCCACCAGCCGCATCTCGACATGTCTGCCAACACGCCACTGACGGACGAGCAACGCAAGGCGGTGTCCCATATGCGCGCCATGTACACCAGCCTGTTGGTACCACTACCACTCGGCACTGCCGAGTCCGTAGACGCGCGTGCCCGACTTCCTGAACCGGAGAAGCTCCCCGCGGACTTCACGGCCCGCGTCGAGATCGCCCCTCCCTCCCCGCACCCACACCCGCTTCTCCCAAGCGCCGCGCTCAGAGCACCAGAGCGCGTCCCCATCTATTTCTACTCCCTCGGCAGCGACTCGGTCGGGTCCGACGCCGAGCTCGCAGATTCCCGGGTCATCTTCTTCATCCACGGCGGGGGAAACGTCGTCGGCCACCCTACCCATGCCCCGTTCGTCGAGTTTTACATCCAGCTGCTTCGCGCGATCGCATCCCACTCAGAGGGGGACGGCGGCAGCGCTCGCAAGTGCGTGCTCATTGCGCCGAGCTACCGCCTTGCCACCGTCCCTGAGAACGCCTTTCCTGCGGCACTGCAGGACATTGTCGCTGCCTACGACCACGTCCTCGGCAAGGGATACTCCGCGTCCAACATCATCGTCGCGGGCGATAGCGCCGGGGGAAACCACGGTCAGTGCCCCTCGCCCACCCATCATTGACACGGGAACTGACAGCCCCTCGACAGCGCTCGTGCTCACCCATCTCATCCTGCAGTCCAACCGACCACCGCCCCACGGTGTCGCCGTCATCGCGCCGGGCTCCATCCAGTCGTTTGAGGACATGAGCGAGCACGCCAAGGCGCAGGCTGGCAATGACATTCTCGACGTGTCCGTGTACGTGAATATGACGACCACGTATATCGGCAGCTCGGGCGTGTCGCGCACGGATCCCCTCGTGTCTGGGTCTTTCCTCCCCTTTGGGGCGTCTTGGCCCAAGACATTGATCCTCGTCGGCACCGCGGACCAGCTGATCGACGCGTCCCGCGAGCTTGAAAAGCGTCTTGCGGCTCTCAACAGGCCAGTGGAACTCGTCGAGTACTACGAGCGGCCACATGGATGGTGGTCGATGCCGCACCTTTTTTCAGTAAATATCCAAGATGCGGCGGAGAGGATCGCCCGATTTGTTTTCCTTTAACACAACTCGTTAGGACCGTCGATTGATTGTATTAGGCAGCACGTCGAGCGACCGCGATGTTGAACCGACCGACACATGTGTAGTATTAAGTACCCCTAATCCGCTAGTCAATGATGCCATCAACAACCCTGATGAACTTGAATCGATGTGAGTGAGGTCATCCGACTCGGTGACCACTTGAAAGAAACGTCAAGAGGATAAAAAAAGAGATTAACAAGCAAAAGGTCGGCACAGGTGCCATGGTATAAGAGGTATACAGGGTCGTAATCATAGGTCAGGGAGGGTGCCCTGGATATCCGTATTTGCATGGTCGGAGCAATGTAGAGAGGTCAAGGGGCCAGCGGGCAAGGAATGGAGACACCCATTAAGCTATGGGCTAAATTATGACTGATGCAAGGGAGATGTTCGCAGAATATGCAATAAATGGGAGATACAGATCGTGACAGATGTCGACTTGCATGGTTTCGGCCCATCGTCCGCAGTGCGTGAGAAGTGTCGCACGGTCATGGGTATGCTTTCTCGGAAAACTTGACCTTTTCGGATGGGGAATGGTTGTCACCTTCAAACGAGTCACGCGCAACAGGGGAAATGTCGACTGCGGGTTGATCCGATGCCATCGGTGTGACTGGTCGCGAGGCGATTAAACCTCCTGTTGACGTGGTGGCTGTGATGGACGACACAATCTGTTGGTTATGTGGATAATACGACCGACGCTGCATCTTCTTGAAGTCGTAGGAAGTGAATCTAAGCGCGAGCGATGTTGAGAAGAGTAGAGATCGGAAGTGAACGGGCGTACTGTTCCTCCATTTGTCGCATTTCGGCGCTCAGTGAGTTGACGTCACGAGGTTTCCGTTGCTTGGCTTTGAGAGGATTGTCTTCGAGCAAGAGCTCTTCGAGTTCATGTGAAGCATCAAAGTTGGCCTTCTTAGACTGTGGGTGGGTAGCAAGGGTGAACGATGTGAATAAATACAAGGTTCCGATGAGGACGCACATCAGGTGTGAAGGGAGGGGGGAGGTCTTTGCTTTCGAGGGCGACCCAGTCGATGGGTTGGAACCAGGGGTGCCGACGAAGGTCGCCCAAGGCTTCGCCTGATTTAAATGCGAGACGCTTGGCAGGGTCTCTCTCCAGGAACTTTGTGCGGGTGAGCAAGGGTGGGCGAAAGGAAGAGAAGAGACTGACACCCCTGAGGACCTGCATGCCTGAGCGACTGCACTTTTTTTCAGCATCTTCGGGGAATCTCAAGCTGTCCTTTGATATGGCGTGGGTCAGATCGCTGTTAGTTTTGCCTCTGAATGGACGGCGGCCAAAGAGAAGCTCATATGAGCAAACGCCGAGGGACCACCAGTCGATAGTGTAGGTGTAACCGCGCTTTGTGAGGATCTCGGGAGCCATGTAGGCCATGCTTCCTGCGACGCCGGTGAGCAGGCGACGGTCGGAATAGTGGACGGCGATGTTGAAGTCGGTGAGGTGAGCGTGGCCACGCTCGTCGAGGAGGATGTTGTCGGGCTTGATGTCACTGACGGAAGGGATGGGCGAGAGAGGAAAGCGGAGAAGGGAAGACAAACCGATGCATGATGTGGTTCTCGTGAAGGAAGGCGAGGGCGGAGGACAGCTCTGCGACGTAAAACCGGACGGTGTCTTCTGAAAGGGTGCCTAGACGGTCGATATGGACTGCGGGGGGTGAGGCGGGGAAGAGAAAGAGGAGGGAGGACGGACAGCGCAAGTCACCACCGAGCATGAGATCGAGGACAAAGAAGCAGTTTTCGTCGTCTTGGAAGGCATATCGGAGGTTGACGACAAAGGGATGGTCGATCTGTAGAGATACGGGTGAGACGGAGATGCGGGTGTGGGGGTGAACGGACTTCTTCGAGGAGACGGCGCTCTTGGACGATGTTGGCGACGGCCTTCATCTTGACGCACTTTGACTTGTTGATGTACTTGAGTGCGTAGAGCTCGCGGGTCTGTTTGTGCTGGACCATGCGGACCTAGCGGGCGGGGTGAGTCCGGCGCGCGCGGGATGGGGTGGCGAGGTACCTTTCCGAACGCGCCCTTTCCGACACATCTGAGGAGGACAAAGTGGAAGAGATTGACGTCGCCCTCAAAGTCGACGGGCTGCGGCGGTGTGGGCGGGTGTGCGGACAGATGCGGACAGGACTCACCGTGGGGCGACAGCAGAGGGCACCCATGGAAGAGCAGAAAGAACTCGCGCTGGTCACACACACCTGTCACGCGTGACACCATGGCCCGTCCCCTCGTCGTGTTTGGCCCGTCCGGCGTCGGAAAGGGCACCCTCCTCGCACGCCTCTTCGCCGACCTCCCAAACACCTTTGGCTTCTCCATATCCCGTACGTCGCCCCGCACCCGCACCCGCACCGTCTCACCCCCCCAGACACAACCAGGCAGCCCCGTCCCGGCGAGTCCGACGGCAGGGAGTACCACTTTGTCTCCCCCGACGCCTTCAGAGCCCTCCTCGCCGACCACGCCTTCATCGAGCATGCCCAGTTCTCTGCAAACCTCTATGGCACCTCCGCCCAGGCCGTCCGTGCCGTTCGCGACTCGGGCAGGCGGTGTGTGCTCGATATCGATTCCCAGGTACGTCCCCTGGCAACGCCTTTCCGCCCGCCCTCACCGCCTCCAGGGCGTTAGGCAGGTCAAGCAGACAGATCTAGACCCCGTCTGTCTCTTTGTCTCGCCGCCCGACATGTCCACCCTCCGTCGCCGATTGCGCGGACGCGGCACAGATGGCGAGGAGGCCATCCAGCGCCGTCTTGCCACCGCACGCGCCGAGATCGAGTATGCGCGACAGCCCGGCACCTGCGACTATGTCATCGTCAACGACGACCTCGACAGAGCCTACGCGTCCTTTAAAAAAGTCGCGCTCGGTCAGGACGTGGAGAGCGAGGTCATACCTCCTTTGGACGATTGATCGTGATACCATTAAATAGATCAGATCGACGTTATATACTATTGTCTAGACTCTAGAGCCGGAATCTCATATACGCCATCAGCAGCGCCGAACATCCTGTCACTGTATTCCCTCCAAATCAGTCCTTGCCAGTGTTCCAACGCAGTGCACATACCGAACCCAACCAAGTATTGCAGCGTCGTCGCCTGCAACATGGTCAGCAACCACGCTCCCTGGGCACAAGCTCCTACCTTGGACGCCTGGATCGCCGTCCGAAGATTCGCAATCTCCTGCTCAATTCGCGTGTCCACCTCCTTGATCTTGAGCTCCTGACCGCTGCTCTCCTCCCTCATCCGTCCCTTTTCAAGGTTCAGATCCAACCGCACCCCCTCCTGTGTCCGTGTAATTTCCACCCGCAGCCGCTGCTTCAGCTTCTCCATGTCCGTCTGCAGCCGATCGCTCTCCGCCTTGATCATCGCCAGGTCATTCTTCTCCATCAACTGCAGCTCCGATTTAAGCTGCGCAAAGTCGACTTGCTGCGTATATTGGTGCTGCACGGCCCCGGTCAGTCCCCGTCCGCGTCCACCACCCGAGTACACACCTTTTCCTGGTCGGCCTTGGTCACCATGTTGCTCGTCATGTTCCGTATGCTCTCGTCGATGACCTCTGCCATCGCCGACATGATCCCCTCAGCCTGTTGTCGGTTCAGCCCTTCCCGTTCCAGCCGCTGTACAAAGTGGTGTGTATCAAAATGAAAGTCATGCCGCGCAACGCTCGTCTGGAACGCCCGCGTCGACGGTGGTGTAGAACGCAGCAGGTACGCAAGCCGGGTGCAAAGTGCGGTAGACATGGTGCGTGGGAATTCCCGCGTTACTCCGAGTTGATCCATTGCGCCTTGCTCGACCCCTTCCATCGCATCGAAGCTGAATCCAGGGTCCCTGGGGCTCCGAAATCCTATCCTCAGACCGCACAGGAATGGAAATCCCCCCCATGGTCATGCATTTTATTGTGAGTAATGGAGCACACAATAGAGGCAACCTCGTCCCCCATGGGCGGGGGACTTCTGGTTCGGACGGTTGACAGGGCTTCGAGAGCTCAGGAGAATAACATGACGTGTCATAATCGATGGGGCCACGTACGTGACCATCGTCTGAGCTCCACCCAAATCGAGGAAACAACCCACCTGTCTCTCGTACAGAATCTTCAGAATTGGATTGCAGCTCGAGACGTGAAATGGAACACTGAACATGTTTATCCTCGCGCTTGTTAAGAAAAGATGCTTGTGAGCATTTCGAGAGTCAAGCAAGCAAACCCGAGGCATCCGAGACCACATCAACGCGCGGGGATAAGGCCCATCTACAAGTCGAGGGGCTCGTACAAGTGGATGGGAATCCATCCACCTTGCCTGGCTCGATGGCAGGCCCGAGGTGTCAGGCTCAAGGTGGGTTTCACCCCGTCTCGTCTTCAGTAAGCCAGGTAGGTCTTATAAAAGGGGGGCCCTATCCAGCAGTCGAGGCAGACGATCAACTAACCATTCGTCACCCAAAGTCCATCGACCATGCAGTTCACTCATGCATTCGTACTTCTCGTCTGTGCGGGCTACACGCTCGCAACAACGACGTGTGCAGACTGTACACCCAACATCGGAACCATGCCGCTCAGCAAGGCGTGCTATCGGGCAAGTGCGATCCCGGGTGACCAGCCTGAGACAGTCTGCACGTGCGTTTTACGAGACGATGTATAGGGTTGGATTCGAATGACGGGTACGGAGAGAATGATGGTGTTGCGACAGCCCCCAAAGTTTGCACCTATAATGTACGTTTGGAGTAAACGTAAACGTTTTCAGTCTGAACCTGATACTGGCCTGACAGGTATCGGGAAACCTTGTCCAGGGCTCCCTTGCTGAAGGACGCGCGCAGAGCGTGAAAGCAAACAGCCAATCCTGTTCGCTATGCCCGGTCTGAAGGATTTGGGAGGAATTACACGTACTACTGTTGTTGTGGTGCAGATGTATGGTGCAAAAGGACGAAATCTAGACCGTGCGTGAACGCGCCGTTATGAGCTCCAACGTCGGTCATGCTCAAAGCACAAATTCCTGGGCTAGTTCGACTACCTCGACCAACCTCGGTCTTGGCTCGTTGCTGATAGACACGTTCGGGCAGTCCTTAACTACCGGGATAGTCAGTCACTTCTCCCTTCCCCCCCCTCTTCACCGACTCTCCTCGTGGTCTCCCAACAACACAATGTACACGCACCCCAAAATGCCCAGGATACCGACGAGATACTAGTACGACGCATTGCGGGCGTGGACGACCAACGGGCTCGAACTCGTCTCGATGCCCGAGCCTGACTGGGCTGCGGGGTTCGCATCGAAACAGCTCAACGCCAATGACGGCTTCAAGTAGACGTCTGAATTGTGGAGAAAAGCCGTTCGAGGTCCTCGGTGACTACGGCGTTCGGTCCTGCTCAATGTACCGTCACAAGTCATCGCCGGTTATGCCCCCTCGAGTGACTTCGTTCATCCATGTCTTCTTTCGTGTTGCACTGATGACGTCCGGCGCAAATGATGCTTGTCTAGTGCGTTCAAAATCATATGTCCGCAGTACCACACGCGCATCGCATTTCAAGGCTCCCCTTCCGTGCGTCATCCGCGGGCATAGCGCCTCTAGCCTGGGGTGACATACTACTGGCCACCTAAAAGGATTCCCTGTTCAATTTCCAGCTGTCCGACCGAAAGTGTGCTCAAGGTGCTTTACCACAAAGAGCGTACCTTGTGACGGTGCCACCGCGTTGTTTGCTGGCAGTTGAAATCTTATTCTTCACGCAAGGCGTCGAAAAAACGCAGATTTTGACCGCCTCAAGGTGCTCTGGCACATCTTTTTCGTCAAAGATGCAAAGGATGTCGCATAGATCGTGTGGGATGTGACGCGGTATGGATCGTATGGCGCCCAACTAAGGTTTCCCATTACACGGATTGATGCAGACGTTTAGCAGTTCATCCAGCGCCAGTCTGACTAGGAGATCATCGAAAAGATGGTGAAATGCATAATCTAAATGTTGAGGGGTTGTGTCATTGGGTTGGGCAGAGTACATACTATCGCCCAGCGAAAAGAGGTACTGTGACAGGCCACTGATACCAGAAGAAACACTGTTTTAGTTGAGCCTTTGGATTGCGGACCGGGACTGAGGTAGACAGCCGGATTTGCTGGCATGTGGTATTGCCAGTTGGCGCCCATAGGGCCGCATTGCAACCGCAAGTTGGCTTTTCGGTTCACAACGACCTCATTCCACCCAGCTCTTTCCCCAGTCATCGTGTGCTCAGCAGCTTCACCTATAACACCATGGATGCAGCTAATCCATCTCAAAGTATCACGTACGTATATTGATTACCTTCATAGTCCTGTTGCGAATGTGCTGAGCTCGGTCCTAGGCGAAAAACAATCACTCTCAAAGGTGCGGTTGCAACACTGGATCTTCTACCGCATACGAATGGGCTTTCTTTCAGACTTTGAAGTTCGCACTCAAGCGGGGCGCAGACTTCCGGTTGCGAGACAGTTCTACGTCCAATTGTCCATAGGCGACACCTCGCGGTCAACGAACAACGCAAAGGAGAAGAAGAATATCACCTCTTGGGATAACATTTTTTGTTTGTGGGTACACGTCCTCTTCTTTACGCCAGAAAATTGAATATTATCAGCGACGGAGACGATCATTCCGTCCTCGTCGTAAAGGTCTACCAGAAGCACCGCATTGGAGACGACAAAGTAGCTGGAAGTCTCTCTGATACTATCGGAGAGGTATTGAAGAAGTTAAAGGATGGCGGTACGTGCGAAGGCGTTCTGGATGTGATATTTACTGACGCGATCTCTGCCATCAATACTAGTGCTCGAATATGCTTTTCAAAATATTGCGTCCGATAAGGCCGATCTTCCGGGGCTCACGATCAAGTTTATGTTGACTGCTGAGCCACATGCGGACATTGACGCAGACAGACGTCAAGCAACAGACGCCGTCACTAGGGCGACCGCAGCGGTCAACCCACTCAGTCTCAGTTCCACCCCCGCAGCCATTGAGCTCCTCAGTTCGGCGGTCGATGCCGGCACAAGCGCCGTAACCGAGGTACAGACATTCGGGACTACATGGGGCGTTTTGTTGCAGAGGATGGAGCTCTTTGACAGGATTGTGACCGATATCGCACAGGTATTTTGTGCTCGGTGTCTCGACTACCCCCCAGTCTGAATGTCATACAGATTCACCCGTATACATCACTGGCTTGGTCTGTCATATCAGCAGCGAACCGGGTCTGTCTGTTACTTGATGTTCGTCCTCTCGGTGGTTGACGACGTTCCATACAGGTGTTAGTAGGACAGAAAAATCGCGACGATCGGATCATTCGCTTAGCAGGCACGATGAGCGACGTCTTTACCTTCGTTCACGATGCGGAGCCCTTGAAGGCAATCGAAAGGCACATCAAGACTATTACGCTTCTAATCCAGCAGGTGACGGAGTGCGGGTACTTCATCGCTGATTACGCCAAAGAAAATAACTTTTGTCGGTCACCACTGGCTACATAGTAACCACCACTGATTTCCATACCTAGGGATTCGGACGGCAAAATACACGTTGTCTGATGTTGATTCAAGGGTGGCTGATTACGAGAACAAGTTCCGAGAATTCAAAACCGCACTCGTGGAGGGAGTTGCAGTGCAGACAGGTATCACCGTCGTTCGCATGATGAATGTCGTGAAGCACACTGGTACGTCCGACGTCTTGAGACTGCGGTCCGTAGTTCATAGACCTGGAACACAGCGGAATCGATTGACCTGAACGACATGCCGTACGCGTTTGGTGCTAGGTTTGAGCGGGAGAAGGGATGCCTGCCAGGGACACGCGAGTCCTTCCTGCAAGAAATTTGTGACATTCTCAACAATCCCAATGAAGATGCCCCGCGAGTTTGCTTTCTGACTGGGGTCGCTGGATCGGGCAAGTCTGCTATTGCTCACTCGATCGCTCGACTGTATGATGGGCAAAAGCGGCTGGGCTCCTCATACTGCTTTGCCAGTACCGACGTTGCGAGCCGCAACCCGAAAAATCTTTTCAGTACTATCGCACGGGACCTCTCTGATCACGACCCGCAGTACAAGTCGGCGCTATGGGAGGTAGTGAAAGACGATCGGGCGCTTCGGACGTCGCAATCACCCACGGAACAAGTCGAGCGGCTCATCATCGAACCTAGCAAGCACCTCGACACTATTGGGCCATTAGTCGTCGTCATCGATGCTCTCGATGAAAGCGGGGATCCAGCCAGTCGCCGACATCTTCTATGCGCTATTTCAGAGCAAATCGCCAACAACACTCTTCCGACCAATCTTCGTTTCCTCATCACCGCTCGCCCGGAAACCGACATCCTCGCCAAACTATTGCCCAGTGCTCGGACCGTGCATAAAGATATGAGTGACATCCCTGAGCATATAGTCGACAAAGATATTCAGAAATTCATCCATCACTCTCTTCATGGATGTACCGAACTCGAATCCTTCTGGCCGGGCCAGGAGTGGTGTCGAATACTCGTTCATCGTTCGCAGAAACTCTTTCAGTGGGCTTCCACTGCGTGCAACTTCATTCTAGGACATGGTGCTGTGGGGCTCAACTTACGCAAACGGTTTGAGTTACTGGTAAAGGCCGACGACGGTAAAGGTGGACACCATCCCCTAGACATGCTTTACCGAGCGATACTTGCACAACAGTTTACTTTGGATGAAGCAAAATGCGACTTCAGAGAGGTGATGGCGGTTATACTTTCCCTCAATGAACCATTATCTATTACATCCCTCTCTGCTCTCTTCGTCGAACACCTGAGCGTCCGAGATATCATCAAACCTCTGGGCTCATTGCTGGACGGGGTGCTGGATGAAGAGAAGCCCATTCGTCCGCTTCATACCTCATTCCGTGACTTTTTATTGGACGAAGTCCGCAGCTCAGTTTTCCATGTCCACATCCAACCCCAGCATTCTCTCCGTCTTGGACGCGCATTGCTCAGTTGCATGCGAAATATGCTCGGGTTCAACATCTGTGACCTCAAGGACTCTCGGGTCATGAATGCTGCTGTCCCTGATCTGTCAAGTAGGGTGAAGAAGGCCATTCCTCCCTACCTCGCATACTCATGCCAATATTGGATGCACCACTTGCAACATGCTAACTGTACCCCGGACTTGTTGAATGAGGTCACTCTCTTCTTTGAGGACATGTTCCCCTACTGGCTTGAAGCCATCAGCCTTCTCTCCTTCTCCTCTCCACTGTCCTCCATTCTATCTGCCCTTGAGACTTGCACCATGCTGGGAAAATGGGTCAAGGTAAAGTCAATCATCATGGTAAATGGTGAGTACTGAACAAAATGTTTTTAGGGCCAAGAGACTGCCATGATGGCATCAGAAGCATTCCAATTTATCCAAGTGTTTTCACCTGTCTTGAGAGAGTCAACCCCCCACCTCTATCTATCAGCCATGCCTCAGACCCCAACCAGCTCTCCACTTTGCAAACTCTGGGTTAAGCATCTCCAAAAGCATATCTCAGTTGTCTCAGGGCATCCAGCCAGTTGGCCAGCAGAAGTCCATACCTTGCATGGGCACACAAGTTCTGTTGCATCTGTTGCCTATTCACCTGATGGGACTCATATTGTCTCTGGCTCAAGGGACGAGACCATTAGGGTTTGGAATGCAACCACTGGTCAGTGTGTGGCAGGTCCATTCCAGGGTCACACACACAATGTCACCTCTGTTGCTTGTTCACCTGATGGGACCCACATTGTCTCTGGCTCAAGGGACAAGACCATTAGGGTTTGGAATGCAGCCACTGGTCAGTGTGTGGCAGGTCCATTCCAGGGTCACAGAGACTGTGTCACCTCTGTTGCCTATTCACCTGATGGGACCCACATTGTCTCTGGCTCTTGGGAGGAGACCATTAGGGTTTGGAATGCAACCACTGGTCAGTGCATGGCAAGTTCATTCCAGGGACACAGAGACTGTGTCACCTCTGTTGCCTATTCACCTGATGGAACCCACATTGTCTCTGGCTCTTGGGACAAGACCATTAGGATTTGGAATGCAGCCACTGGTCAGTGTGTGGCAGGTCCATTCCAGGGGCACACACACTATATCACCTCTGTTGCCTATTCACCTGATGGGACCCACATTGTCTCTGGCTCTTGGGATGAGACCATTAGGATTTGGAATGCAATCACTGGTCAGTGTGTGGCAGGTCCATTCCAGGGGCACACACTCAATGTCAACTCTGTTGCCTATTCACCTGATGGGATTCACATTGTCTCTGGCTCAAGTGATGAAACCATTAGGATTTGGAATGCAACCACTGGTCAGTGTGTGATAGGTCCATTCCAGGGGCACACAGACTGTGTCACCTCTGTTGCCTATTCACCTGATGGGACCCATATTGTCTCTGGCTCTTGGGACAAGACCATTAGGGTTTGGAATGGAACCACTGGTCAGTGTGTGGCAGGTCCATTCCAGGGGCACACAAATTATGTCACCTCTGTTGCCTATTCACCTAATGGGGCCCACATTGTCTCTGGCTCTGATGATGGTTCTGTCAAAGTGTGGAAGGCTCAAGAGCTCGTTTCCTTTCAAGTTGGTGATTTATGTGAGAAAAATAGCTGGATTCAATCTTCTGATGGCACTAGTTGCTTTGGCTGGATAGCTCCTTGGAACCAAAATATCTTCCATCTTCCCATCCATTCTTTAGTGATATCTTCTGATAGAATCTACCAAGTTGATACTGATAGTTCTTTGTATGGGGAGTCTTGGACCTCTTGCTGGTCCTGATTTTTTACTCTATTGTGACATTTTTTTGTACTATACCTTCCAAAAGTTTAGGGAAAATATTGGCCCGCAAGACTCGGACTTGAAGCAAACAAGGCCGCAGTTTTACTAATCCTTGACGCAAATGCCACTGCAAAGACGGGTCTTGAACCGCAAGCATGGTTTCAAAATGGATCACATCATTCTATGTCTTTCACCCGTCCCCAGATTTACTAGTAAGCATATTCCACTATCGGAGATAAAAAGAAAGAGCGGGAGCAATTGGAGGGTGAGGCACGACATAAGTAATGCATGTCATATCAGGTCAGTTGGTGTGTCTGTAGCTAGGTAGATGTTAGATTGCATTGAATGACTGGCATCGCAATTCCAATAAAAGCGTTAGCTTTCAAGAAATCAGAGAGAAAATATAGCGGTTAGCACGGTGCAAGACAGCAACTATACGACGGTCGGAAAGCAAGCGAGGTCTCATTGAACGCGCCTCTGCAAATACCTTGCACGGGCCCGTTTCATCGACTCGCGAAGCTCGGGACTTTGCCATGCGCTCTCGTCCTCTTTGGAACTCGAGGCGATACGTGCCAACGCGCCCAATTCGGACGACGTTCCGCGCGGGGTGTGGAGGGGTGTACTCAGCGCAATGTATCCTTCACGCGTCGATCGTCCAGGCAAGCGATAGACCGAGTCTGGCTCAAAATGGCGTTTCCGCGGGGATGCACTGTTGGAGGGTGACATGGGGTATGGCGAGTAGGAAGGCGGGAGGGGAATATCACGGGGTTTGTGTGTCCGGCGGAGGGACCGGACAGAGTCACGACGGGATATTGACGGAGTAGCGACCAATGGAACGGGTTTGTTGTCTTGTTCATCCTCACGTACTCACAGACGTATGAGTGTGCTCACATTGGCGACCCGGAGGGTATGCTGGCAGCTGATGGCCGGGGAGACGACTAGCGACACAGAAATTGAGGAACGTGTTTCCGAAGACGACCGTCGTGATTTAACGGAAAGTAGAAGTTGGGACTCCCGCGAAAACACTCCATCCGAGAGGGTGTTTCCAAGGGTAGAGGTAACTTTCCCACCAAGCGGAATTGGCGCTCGCTGACACAGCATCCACGTGGTGTGAAGGTGCGTATTGCGGCTTCTTTTGGTGTTACTAGCCCGGAGCCCGCACGCCAGATACCGGTGCCTTCCCAAACCACTGTGTCGAATCGAGCCCAGCGAGAGGATGGATTCAGAAAGTACTTCTGTCTTTATGTCAGTCTGCAGGGCATGGTAATGATGTATCTACCAGTTGAACAGTTGCATTCACGGGCAGAATCTCTCGTCGCCAAGTTTGAGGAAGGAGAGGGGAGGAGTTACATCGAGGAGGCGATCGACCTTGGTCGTGAGGCACTGCAACTTTCGCCACCCGGCCACCCCGAGCGATTTGTCTCCCTGACTTGCCTTGCGTATCATCTTCGTAGTCGCTACACCCAATTTGGAGCGACAAGTGACCTTGAAGAGGCAATCATCCTCGACCGAGAAGCACTCGACCTTTGCCCGCAATGGTACTCGGAACGGTCAATATGGTTGAACAACCTTGCAGCTGGCCTTTTCACTCGATACAGACAGCTCGGGGAGATGGAAGACCTCAACGAGGCCATTGTCCTCAGCCGAGAAGCAATCAACCTTTGCCCACAAGGGCACCCAGATCGCCCAATGTCTTTGAATAGCCTTTCAGTTGTTCTCTCCGCTCGATACAACCAGCTCGGGGGGGTGGGGGACCTCGACGAGGCCATTGTCGTCGGCCGAGAAGCATACCACCTTTACCCGCAGGGAGACCCGGATCGATCAATGTCTTTGAACAACCTTGCAGGTGTTCTCTCCATTCGGTACAAGCAGCGCGGGGGGGTGGAGGACCTCGAAGAGGCAATTGTCC